>AP028426.1:1075051-1330051 GCA_036509395.1 Antheraea yamamai
TTATGAAATAGTCATGTAATATTTTACGTAACTTTGCATTTGCATATCTGAATTAGTACCTGTGAAGCCATCATAAGACCAAGAGAGGCCATAAAATGTGTACCTAATTTTAATCACGAAATTTATTCTTTTTCAGTTCTCCTTTCCACCTGGAATGCTGTTTGTGTAAAGACGTCCATAATTCTGTGTTATATCGATACCAACTGTGCCATTCGGTTTTTTTTACATATAAATTTTAGAATATACTTTTTTTCGTATTGCCAACGTAGTTAGGCGAGATTAAACAAGATTCGAATAAAACACGATTGTCGCTTACATAGGTATTCACACTTTGACCTTTCTCTATTTCGATTCTCGACGGATTCTATGGCTCCTCCTAACCGCGCTCGCGTCTCATGATCCACCTAGACTATTATTTCGTTTTGGCTTACTGAACTTTCTGATGGATATAGCGTGGTGTAGCCAGCTACTGTACTATAGCCAGTGGTCATAGCGAGGTGTCAAATCGCCAATATTTTGTTCCATCTGACTGTTAGTTCACGAGATTAAGGAATCTTAACAAACAATCCATTGCGTTTTATTACTAGGAAAGTATCCTAATATTTAATCGATTTATTACATAAGAAGCTAAAATGGTGTCAAATAACAGATCCAACCCTATTTTGTTAAAAAAAATCGGTAACACTTGTTAAGTATTAAGAATATCATTTGAAACATGAAATTAAAATAAACATAAAATAATCAATTACTTCGCGAGTCGCGCCTTTTAACAAAGTCATTAGAATTAGCGACGGAATTTTGTTACAAACTACAAGCGTAGTAATGCGTTATGTTAATGGTGGTCGCTTAAGTATTCCGACCACAAAACATTGTGTTGGTTTAGAGTCGTATCTAGAAAAACAACTGATCTGATCTGGAAAAACCAAATAGTGTCACAATTACAAATTTTAGAAGGAACCCCGAATAGTCTAAAAATTTCAACATATGTATGGTGTCCACGAACGAAGGATAAACTTTATATTACTAATAAAAGCAAAAATTTCGAACATAAATTCATCTTACAGTGACACTGTATTCGAATCGACTAGTTCTAATAAAAATGTTAAGATTGAATTATGGTGACATTTATAGCATAGCTTAATATAAAACCGATCGGCGGGTAAAGTTGTCTAATCAGTACATTAATAAGTCGTGTGGTATTAATTAAGTTTAACTACGCCATGTGTGTATCTTTAGGTGATAAATATATACATTATTGATAACATTTTTAATTGTTTCTCTTTTGGTTAAACATTTTTTGGGACGGTGTGAACTGGATTTCATGAAATGAAAATGTGTAACGAAGAAGAGATAGCTATAAATGTATATATACGGGTGGGCCAAAAAAATCGACTATTTTTTTTGAACTTCATACTCAGAAAAATAGCTTAGTAGACACCTAAAAAAATTTTCACCAAGTATGAGCAATTTTTTTTTCGCAGTTTTTTATCTTTTCCTTATTATTAGAAAGAAAAATTCATCTCTCGGTATTCACTATTTGAAAAAATATCTCACCTCATTGTAGAAAATTGATGTTTCTACAAAAAAGGTCACTTACAATTTTATTTTAAAACCTCACCGTTTAAAAGTTATTTTTCTCAAATAGTGAATACCGAGATATGAATTTTTCTTTCTAAATAATAAGGAAAAAATAAAAAAAAACTGGGAGGCGGAAGACTTTCCTATTAAAATTAAAAGCTCATACTTGGGAAGAACTTTTTGAGGTGTCTACCAACCTATTTTTCAGAGTATAAGGTTAAAAATAAATTGTCGAATTTTTGGCCCACCCTAGTATACATATATAGGTTTTAGGCTGTGAGAGATTGAGAAAGCATATTTTCTTAATGTGTTTAAAATATATACAAAGAGGTGGAGAGAGAGAAACGTCTATAGCACATTATTTTCTATTGGATCGTAGTAAATATCGCACGCACTTTAAAAATATTCGGGGTTGTGTATTATTAACATTGTTAGTATATATTAAGATATTAAAAAATAATGTTGAAAACTAATGTGCACCACCTACATATTGTATTTATTACATTATCTATACATATCAAAATAAAATTTTTTGACTGATTGGGTATGAAAGTATACACGCTTCTGATAACAAAAATGCAATTTTTTAAAATTTTTGTCGGTCTGTCTGTCTGTTTGTTCCGGGTAATCTCCGAAACGGCTGGACCGATTTTGAAGGGAATTTCACTGGCAGATAGAAAAAATTACAGCGGGTTATTTAGATTACTTTAAATTAGACTAGCTGTTAATCGCGGCTACGCCTGTAACGTTATCTCCAAAATGGTTGGACTGATCTTCACAAAACTTTCACTGGCAGATAGCTGACCTTATAAAAAGTAATTCCAGCAATTTTAATTAATACTAGCTGTTAACCGTGGTTTTGCCCGGAGTGCTATATCCAAAATGGTTTGACCGATCTTCACGAGACTTTCACTGGCAGATAGCTGATCTTATAAAAAGTAATTTAGGCAATTTTAATTTATACTAGCTGTTAACCGTGGCTTTGCCCGCAGTACTATCTCCAAAACGTTTGATCGTTTTTTACGGGACTTTCACTGGCAGATAGCGGACATTATAAAAAGTCATTTAATCTATTTTAATTTAGACTAGCTGTTAACCGTGGCTTCGCCCGCAGTGCTATGTCTAAAACAGTTTGACCAATAATCACGGGACTTTAACTGGTAGATAACTGGCCTTATAGGAAGTAATTTAAGTTATTTTTTTTTAGACTTGCTGTTACCCGTGACTTCGACCGCATGAAATTTAGCAAAAGTATGTTGTTCACTGTAAACATGTGCATAAGATGTGCGTTGTACTGGACTCCAAGAATAAATATAATTGAAATTCTTTTGTCTGTATCTATGTATGTAATTTGAATTATATTGTCTTTTCGGTCATTTTGATTTACTTACCGCGCTTTCGTCTACATAATTCAGCAATCATAGTAACATATAAGAATATTGTATCCAAGTCAATGAGCACTATTTTAATTGTCGAATATTAAAAACTGCTTAGACAGATATAAAGTTTTATATCTTGAATTATTTTAATGCAAGATTTCAAGACGTCAGCTCATTCATTGTTTTTAATCAACATTGTAATTATTAATAGTAATTTTGAAGATATAAGGGATTTTTGTAATAATATATAAATTCATAAACGTATTAATTATTGACAATATGGGCATATTATATATTCTAATAACATTTTTAAGTCATTGTTTCATTAGTTCTTTATACTGTGTAAGTGAGCACTGAGGAAGCTATATGGAGGGTTAAGGTTCCAAATATGTTGCTGATGATAAACCTCATTTGACACACTGTTAGGATTTATATATCTAATGTATACGTTACATGTCACTGTAGGTGGCGTGTGTGTCATACTTACAATTGTTTTTAAAGAGCATTTCTATAACTGTTCATGGTCTCACAGTTTTATATTTCTTTAATACAATTTTAAAAAACGCGTGCGGAGCTGCGGGTACAGCTAGTCTTAAAATATAATCAGAATACTAAGTTGAAGTACTATCAAGAAAAACTCATTACAAATTCGTTTCTACGCATCATTTAATCATTCGCATCTTTTAGGACCTGCAATTTCGAAAGTTTATTTTTCCTTGTATTGATTGTTTTTCAAACAACCCTAGTATTTGAGAGAAACCATAACGACAACAAAGATCGCTTACAGAATAAAAATTATTACCTTTATAAAAAAACTAAGCCAGTTCACTGACAAATAAAGTCGCTGTGGTCATGTATACGCGGGCGTCTGGTATAATTCGATAGTTTCTGTAATGCGTGTAGTTGCGTGGGTTTATCTATGGAAATTTATATCTCTATTCGAATTTACATTGTTGGATTCCTAACGTGATATATGTTTACATCAGTATGTATATAGATCGGTATCGCTCATAAAGTTTGAAAATAAAATCAATCTATACTAATATATAAAGCTGAAGAGTTTGTTTGTTTGGTTGGACGCTATGATCTCAGGAACTACCAGTCCGATTTGAGAAAACCCTTCGGTTTTAGATAGCTCATTTATCGAGGAAGGCTTTAGGCTATATATCATCACGCAAAGATCAATAGCAGCGGAGCACCAATGAAGAATGTTTCAAAATCGGGCACTTTTTCCTTTTTGAGAGATATCGTTAGCGTTAATATTATATACGTTGCCATGGTAACGTGGTAAGTTTCTATCGCAAACATTTTCAAAGTTTATTTTGTTTTCCTATTCAAAATGTTTTATCTATTACGTATTATAAAAATAAAGTTTTTATATGTACAATTAAAATAACAACTTTTTGATGAATGTATATGGCTACAAATGACCAAAAATTTTTTTTTTATATTTTCCCTATATTTTTATATTATTATATTTTGTCTGTTTGTTTGTTCCGGGTAATCTCCAAAACGGTTGGACCTATTTTAACGGGAATTTTACTGGCAGATAGCCGAAATTATAGCGGTTGACATATTGTACTTTATTTGTCCGCGGCTTCGTCCGCATTGCTATTTCTAAAATGGTTGGACTGATTTTCACGGGTATGTTCACTGGTAGATAGCAGACCTCATAAATAGTAATTTAGGTTTTTTTTATTCGCCTTCGACCGCACTGCAATATCCGTAATGCTTGAACTGATGTTCACGGGGCTTGTGGCATGTGGCATGTGTACATTACAGAAATGCTTTTTCAAAAACATTTGTAACTATGACACCATAGTTATTTAATACATTTAAAAAAAGGCGTGCGGAGCCGCGGGGGACAGCTAGTATCTAATATGTGGCTTTTTTTCTATGGTCATTTTTTAAACTTTTTTAACTTTCCCCTACGATTTTCAAACATTTTATTTTATAAGAACCTTGTTCTTGCAATAATAAACTATTTGATTAAAGAAGGCCTTGCTTTATGGAAATCTATAATTAATTATTATAGTGGACGTTACTTTACACTTTGAGTAATAGGTTAGCATGGTACGGGCATGTTATAAGGAGAGACGAAGACCATGTAACTAGAAAACTTTTGAGTATGATGGTGGATGGATATAGGAATAGAGGAAGACCGAAAAAGGTATGGATGGATTGTGTGAAAAATGATATGTGTGTAAAAGGTGTGAATACTGAGATGACATCTGACAGGCGAGAGTGGAGATGGAAAACGTGTTGTGCCGACCCTACTTAGGCGGGATAAGGGTAAGAAGGTGATGATGACGTTACTTTTCACTCCCGTCTGTAATTGTTGGCCTGTTACCATTTTTCACCGGGGTGTACCGGCCATCACCATGCCGCCCCAACGGTCATCCCGGCGGAAGGTGGACGTCGAGCCCCGTCCTAATAGAGAACCAGACTGGAACACACCAGCTGTCTCCCCTGGTCAGCCGACATGTAGGGCCGTTCAAGTATTACGTCAACATATTTTTTGTAATTTCTAACCGCCCCCTCCCCCTGGTCAGCAAAAGTAAGCATTCCCCCCCCCCCCTTTCCAGGCCTCTCATGCTTACGCAAACATTTATATAAGTATTTTCAAATCTGTTTCGGTTAAATAAATAAATATTGCTGACGTAATCACTATCCAGACCTCCCCACCCCTATGTCATTAAATATAGGCGAATCTAGGACCCCGCACCCCCCACAGGTGATTAAGTAACACTCGAATGGCCTCTGTGCAATGAGGAGATGGCCCCTCAGGTCCGACTACGTTGCTGGGAGGAGGCGGGCAAATTGCCGCGTTAAGGAACGAATTCTAATTAAGTTAGCAGTTCACTCCGTGTGACAGTTATGGTAAATATATAATGGATGTAGATAAAAGCATCGTCACGCGGTAACGGCGTTAAACGGTAGGGAATCCGTCACGGCGTGGAAACGTTAACGACTGAGCATAAATCACAGACCGCAAGTGCTCTGCGGTCGCGAAATCACGTTTATTACGTACAACAGATAATAACAACTTTGTACGGTCTCAATTTTCTGTTATATTTTTCCAAGTAGTTGTATCCACACTACCCATATGTTATACGGTTTCTATATGACAGCCCTAAAAAAATTATCGGAAAATTGATAAAAATACTAGACTTTAACAACAGCACCACCTATCGGTTCCAACTGTGACTAAAAATCTTCTAGCAGAACTCATAAGTAGAGAATTTTTGGCGGGACCTTTGTCTGTCATGTAGTAGACTTTATAGTTTATTCATAATCTTGTGTTATTTGGCTTTATATTTTGTAATATTAATGGTGTTTTACATAACTAGTTCGGTTATTGTGCACAAGTGAAGCGGTTGGAAAATAATATACCACGGAGCCTAGATTCTAAGTTGCCACAAAATCACCCTGAAAAATTCTAACAAGGCGGCCACCATCTTGTTATTTGATTGTAATGATCACAAGAAACTTGTAACATATTCGACAATGGCAGTAATAATATAAAAAGAATTGGTTGTCACAGAATAAAATAAAAAAAAAAAAACAACAAAATCCGTTGAAATACAAAGAACAACTTAATATAGAAAAATTGGTATTAAGATACCCTTAACGGTCGTATTTATTTTACAATCTATTGTTAATATTATCAGATAAGAATCTATTAAATTCAATGGTCATGTCGAGCTTTATTTACGTTTCTTTACAAAGAATACCACCAATGGTAATACGGTGCCCAGTAACCCCACTTGATGATGCGAGCGGTCGGCCACCATGGCTCCGTGGTGATGTACGTCACCCATGGGTTCGGGATACGTCGCGGTATCTCCACGTGCCCATACAGCGTCACCTCGACAAACGCTTTGAACGAGAAGAAAAACCGAAACTCGATGAAGGCAGCACTCTTGAAATAGAGAAAGCACTCGAGTCTGAAATTAAAATCATCGTCAGCGTGTAAAGACACACTGCAGGGCCGTACGCCTCTTCCTGAAAGTAGGTAAGGGGTGGGCATAATCACCACGTCAGCCCACGGTGTATTACCGATTTCAAACTCTGAGCAATCAACAGTTCTATATTTTCCTACTACGATGTTTTCCTTCTCCGTCAGTCGATACTGTTACCAATTTAACATTAGTAAATATACTCGAGTTCCGAAAAATTCGTTAGTATATGCCGGGATTCGAATCTGCGAACATCAGAATGATACTCCTTTATATTATTTATCCATGATATTCTTTAGACACGTTAAGCGGTATTTTTTGGCAGGAGATAAACTTATGATTTCTCGTCAGATACATGCTTAAGCATGACCGACCGTATTGCGCTTGCGTCAGACTAGCGACGCATATATTTTGTACTGAGCTTGTTCAGCCCATTATATGTTTGAGTAATTAATAAACTGGAAAAAACGTATATAATTATTGTCAGTGAAAACCAAACTAATGATAACAATTTCAACTTATGAATTATGAAATTTAAATAATGCACACTATAATTAATTTAAAAATGAAAAAGAGGACACAGCTATTCCTTGGTTTTGAGTTTTCACTTCTGTCGGCAGTTTTTATGAATCCCTCAATTTTTTTATTACTACACGAGAAGTCATATTGATCTTCCTATCGGCTTGACTAATTAAAAAGCAACAGTGGAATGTTGTCAGTCACGGTTAGAAACATCAGGCCTTAATTAATGACAAATGTTTCCAATACATCATCAATATTTTATTCATAATGTTGTGTTATTTGACTCTATGTTTTGTAATATTGGTGGTGTTTTACGTAATATAGTTTGATCATTGTGCACAAGTGAAGTGTGTATGAGAAATAATACCACGGAGCATGAATTCTAATTTGCCACAAAAAATCCTCGGAAAGTTCTAACAAAAGGGCCACCATTTTTTAGTTCATTGAAATGATCACAAGAAACTTGTAATATCACTAACTACTTGACAATGGCAATAATAATCTACTAGAAAATTAAAATAAGGAAAGAAGAAAGAAAGAAGAGCTCACTGTGTGAAGGGCATCCGTTCGTTGCCTTTCTGCGGAGGCATCGTGACTCCCGCCCCGAGCCCCGTCAGCTCGCGCTTGCAGCTGTGCTCCACCCACATCACCGCGTTCGTACGCGCCAAAGACTCAATATTCACCACCATGCATGTAAACTGAGCTATGTTCGTCACCACCACCTGAACGGGCAACCGAATTCAAACCGGCAATGTGTGAATTCCATTTTATGAAACGTAAATGTCTAAAGAAAAAGAGATAGCTAAAAATGTATATATAAGATTTGGCTGCGAGAGTGTGACATAGTGTTTCTATATAGTTTCCCTAACCTCCAAATATATAATAGAGATTTACATGCGGTTTTCACCAGTAGATAAAGTGATTCATGAGGAAGATTTAAGCATATAATTTGTCAAGGCTTTTTTTTATTATTAGGGCGGGACAACCTCCGCCGAGCCCTCTAGTAAAATATAAAAGTCACCACATGATAGAGTTAATTGCCGACAAGTGCTCGAATAATTTGTTAATTTGTTAAAGTGTATGTGAATTCCCAAATATATTGCAATCCCTGAGACAGAGTTAAAAAGTTTATCTGTCAGTGAGTGTTAGCAGTTACACACTTTAGACAAAAAGCAATGGCAGAAGTGCCTTTTCTGCACATTTCTTAATTATTAATCGTAATTTAGTTGGAAACATGGTACAACTCACAAAAAAGAATCCTTGCGCAAAATTTTTGTTGACTAATACCTCGGTGCTGTCCTTATAAAGCACATGACCGCGGGTTTTCCTATTGCACTGTCCGGTCTCTTTTGTTCTAAATTTTTCAGCTAAAAGAAAGATGTACAATATAATATTCGACTATGCATTTTACTTCGTCTTTAGGCTAGAAATATTATAAGTAATGCACTGAAATTAGCATTATAAGTTTCATTTTTTTTCTGCTTTCCTTTTTTCTGTTCAAAATACTCATTAAACATTTGATACTAAGTTCCAACGGTTCACGATCAGTAAGGGTGAAAAAAAGAATTATAACCCATATCACCAACATACGACAAAATATAGAATAGGCAATGCTAACTATAAAGATTAAAATATCCGAATGTGATCCATTCGATCCGTCTACAGTCCATAGCATGCTGGTACAGTTTATCTATACCCACCTGGGTTAAGTAACCGCTCTCAAGTTGAAAATTTGTCACGAAGCCTCTAAGAAAACATGTTGTCATAATAAGCCACATTCTTACTAAACATCCTTGTATTGATTTTTGTAAACTTAAAGAATCTAGTCCTAAAATACGACTAGGTAAAAAGAAATTAATGAAACAGTGAAAAGACACGTCATATTCTAAAATTTGTATATAACTGATCAACATGCAGGAATTTAAACTGACTTGGACAGCATAATAATGAGACTCTGAAAGCGTAATATAGACTGTTTAATTTAACTTCAGATATGGTATTTATTTACTGATATTCTATTTACAATAAATTTAAATATTTCAGCCAGTCTGACAAAAAAGGATGACATACTCGAGAGCTATAAACACTTACTTTTGTACATGACAAGTTTGACCGGGGACAGATGTCGCAGTGCCCATTTCTGGACTTCCTCATCCTCCTCCGAATCTTCGTACGGTTTTCGGGAGATGATCTCATTAATCCAGGACAAGTAGTCGTGTATGTTGAGGAATCGAGCTGGAGCACCGCATCCCGGACCTCGTACGCCGAAGCCAAGCTGTAATTATTAAATTAAGAAGCAAAACTACTTTATTCAATGTAGGCCCTGAGAAGGCGTATATAAACGGACAAACAACCCGCTCACCGAGAAAAACCGGCAACAAACTCGATCTAGTTTATCTTTTCATAATACTTATTTTTGCAAACATAGATAATTACATTCGTTTTTGGTAGATGCACAGAGATTGGTGTCATTTCCAGACGTCACCATCGTTTGCATATTGATCCGTTAGACATTAAAACACGCTCGACATGGTGCTTGAACTCACTATCCGGCAAATGGATAATGTGTAACTATAACGCTATTACATACATTACATTTAAAAAAACTGTTATTGGTTTTACTGAGCCTGAAACCCGGAATATCCAATTTGTTATTGTTTCTAGTATTTAAATTATGTTGGTTTTTCCAGTTTATAGCTAATAGATTATCAATAATGCATTGAGAGGACAGAGTTAAGACACCGAATTCCTAAAACTTATTCTTTAGTTATTCGCGAGGCCCCATACTATAAATTGCTGGAACTGCCCGTTTTTGCAGTAGGAATATAGTACCCACCTCAGCAGCTGTTCCCCACAACAAAAACCATAAAATTATAATTATTACATGTTGAAACAAGACGCTATGCCAGGACTTGCTTCATATCTAGTTAAAGCTCACAGTGACAGAATACGAAACATCATAGCTGTGCCGTGGTACGTGATTTTAAATCGCAATTTTAAAGCATCCTTTGGGTCTTAAATTTGTTTCTAAGCACCAATTAACTAGTCAGGCCATTCCATTTTTTTCCTATTACAGCTTCATATAAATCGTCAATTATAATTAACTCTGATTATGGATAAATAAAAATTCGTAGAAAGCCAAAGAACATAAAAACCCTCCTTATGATGGGCCTCAATAAAAGATACGGTAAATATCTTATTGAATAGTCTCATTTGTATTAAAGTACTCGTAAAACGCATCCTGTAAAAGCACACGTATATTTGAGAAGCTACACGTTGCATATTTTGCACTATTAGTTTCTATTGTTTTGTTGGTACTACCAAGTCTCCAGTTTTTTTGTTATTATGAAAAATATTTTGAAATTGTTTCCGTTAACGGAGATATTAATAGACTTGACCAAAGATTCGAACGTAAGCTGTTCAGTTTCACATATATCTATTTTACCAGTTTCCAAAAGCCCCAAGATTGTCTGCTGACGAGTGCAACTCCACCGTCCCATACGCACGACTCCTTCTGACGTTCAGAAACAGCGCATATCCCAGATGATGGCATCATCTTTTTATAAGTTAGCTATAAATTAAACACTATACAATAAATAAATAACACAAAATTTCTAAACATGAACAAAAATTAACTTTGTTCGAAGTATTCCCATAATGAACTATAGCGGCCAACAAATATATTTATAAGTGAGGTCTAATTGCTAATATATTATCACTAGCCGACCCGTGCCCACTTCGTTGGGCGGTAATAGGCATTATCAAGCTACAAGTTTTCTCTAGAACTCAATCATATATATCTCATAATTAAGGCAGCGTTCGTAAGAAACGTTTTCGTTCGACCATTTTTCTCCGACTCCCCAGATATTACCCCCTACAACCTCACAAACTTTACCTCTTTATAATATTTGTATAGATTATAGATAATATAATTAGTTAATAGCTTCTGCCCGCGACTTCGTACGCGTGGAATAGTTATTTTGGGCTAAGACGCAGCGGAAGCTCTCAAAAGGAAAAAAAGCCCCGATTTTAAAATATTTTTCATTGTTGCTCCACTCCTATTGCCCTTAGCGTGATGATATATAGCTTATGACACTCACAAATAACGTGGCTTTCTATTGGTAAAAGAATTTTCAAAATCGGTTTAGTAGTTCCTTAGATTACTCTTTACAACGTCACAAACTCACAAACTTTACTTCTTTATAATATTAGTATATAGATTATAGCCCCTGCATATAAAGAAAAAAACATTTCGATTTTGAAACATTTTTCATCTGTGCTGCGCTCCTATTTGCCTTAGCGTGATGATATATAGCCTATAACCATTCTCGATGAATGAGCTATATAACACTGAAAGAATTATTCAGATCGGACCAGTAGTTCCTGAGATTACCCCTTACAACGCCACAACGTCACAAACTCACAAACTTTACCTCTTTATAATATTAGTATAGATAACAACATGTTTAAGTCATGTTGGGTCTTTCAAACGAGGTACATAAGCGTAACATGCGGTAACATGGCGGCATGACGTCTAATGAAACATTTTTTGTATACTTAAGAGGTTTTAGCGTTTGACTACAATATCGTCTAATGTTAATGTAATATACCAACAGATGTTTGGCGATAAATCTTCAACGTACGGTGGTAACTAGCCATGCGGACTTAAAGTCCTACTATTATAGAAAATCAAACAAGTCAACCAATTCAACTACGAATACCGTATTTTTGGGTTATATCAACCTTTGGTAATTTTGTAGAGTTACTATAAAAGAATACAAATAAAACTCTAAATAACCTTTTACTAAGCCTGTTTCATATGAAATAATATTCTGTAATGCCCACCGCTTGGCATTGTAGACAAAGAACTATTAAAATGTATAAATGTGGAGTTGGACCACTTTCTGCGAACTAAAAGCTAATTAATGTAAAACATCGTAGAACGGTGGTTCCTAAACTATTTCAGTTTACGGCGCACTCTCAAATTTAGTATCCTTTCTCGGCGCCTTAACTTAGCTGGCTAGTCGACATAGATAAAGTCAATAGAAATAGGTACAATCAAAATATCCGCAACATGAAACTGTATTTGCTGATAATTTAATTGCCTGGTTTTTCTCGCGAATCATTAAGTTAAGCTACCTAACCTGACATTTTGCCATCCCTCTCTCTACTTTGTACTGTGCACCAGGGCGTCGCCGTGCACACTTTGTGAACCTCTGTCGTAGCATAACGACAGGCCGTCTTAAAACACGTCAAATAGTGTCGTAAATCCTTTCTTTCATTTTTAACGAGCGGTGTCTAGTCGTAAAATACGAACATGGGAAAGAATACGGGCTCGCAATTTATATTTCTTACCGCACATAAATAAAAAAAATCTTATAATTTACTAACTGATATTCGCGACTTCGTCTGCGTTGGTTACTTAACAATATTATTTAAATACAAAGTAGAAAAACAAAATTAAAAATATACTTTGCTTACAAAATTTCTTTGTAAATGTTTTTCCTTCTGCAGCGCATGCACATCACACCGCTTGCTCCACTCTAATAATTCTATATTAGATGAAGATATCACGATAGCAGCTTTTTTATATAAGAATCAAGTGCCGAGCGAAGCCAAGTGAGCGAAATGTATCGAGTAGATATTATGTGAAGCGCGCACGTCGGCAGACCTATATTATTTAGTTTATATATAATAAGAAGACATCATACAGAAAAAAAAATACTGTTCTCGAGGCATACGTCAAAACTAAATTATAGCAAGCGAAGACGCGAACAAATGCTAGTTTACAGTATAACTATTTACTATTAAAGTTACCCATATTATTGTGTTAGTACTACTGAGTTACGACGTAGAACTAGGAATTTGTACTAAATCTAAAAACAATTATAAAAAGAAGTACCTTAGCTCTGTAATAAAATTCTTCGCAATCCTTACTATCAACATAATTCATTTTAAATACCTCCTTTTGTATCTCATTCGCCTCTGTAACAACAAATTGTACTTTAGCATCAATTTTAAATATATTGCTAGTTTACTCAACGTTCTTGGTTAAAACGTGTCACGTGGACATTCTTCTAGGATAGTACAATCCGTTTCCTTGCTCGCCATGAGGGAACAGAATTAAGGTGATCGTACGCGGGCAGTTTCCATTCATTCGTTCTACAATCTTCAATACATCACACAATACCACTTAAGCAATTGCGGCTGCTTGAAGCGTACTACAGAAAAGTTGAATTGCTTTATGCGATCAAATAGTTGCAAGACATACTTCGATGTCGCAAGCTGTGGACTGTTCTAGTCTAGTTATTTCCCCGTCATTTACCTTTTGTTTAGCAACTGCAGTTAAATTGTCCGCTACTCCAACGGTTGAAAATGACTGCTAGAGTAGTTGGCAATGACAGCCCAAGTGGTCCGTGTAATTGTTCAATAAGAAAAGTTGTGAAAGTTAGAAAAAGGAATTTTTATATGAAAAATGTATGAACTATAAGATGTATTGATAATAAAAGGCATTTTACCGTCTGTCATTTTGACTGCGTACAAATCGGAGTACACTCCAGAACCTCTAAAAGGCAGACATATCGGCAAAACCGGAGCTGAAAAGAAATCCAAAAAGGTCTTTTAATATTTGTCGGTCCATTTCACAATTAATTTCATGATATCTAATATTCTATACATCGAAAACTAAAGGGTAATTATTATTTGCTTAAAATTGGAACACTTCATTAACTTTTGAAGTGATACTTCTTATGGCACGGTAGGGAAATTTTGCGTCACCCGTTACGCCTTAAACGTAAGGTAGTTAGGTATTGTCGTGTATGTGTAAGTATATGTTTGTCTGAGTCAAGTAGTATACCAAATGAGTAAAGGTAGAGTTGAGTATTCTTTTAAAGATTTACTCATTATAGATCCAAATAATCATCATAAAGCCTGCGATCTACCTTTAGCTAACTAAAATCTACCCGAATTAGTATTGCCACTTAAATAACCAAAATATTCGATATATTCAATGTAGATTCGAATCAAAATAACGTACCAGAATTAGCTCCAGCGCCTGTCTCGCCTAATGTAAACAGTTGCAACAGGGCAATCGTAGCGAATGTAACCTTTTCCAAGTATTCAGGATGGAGGAGATAGTCGCTCACGTCCAAAGCGTATTTTATAGTATCGCTGTGCCAGACAATGAATTTTGTGTTGTTCCTAAAATAACCAATAATTTAGTAAAGCAGTCTTTATTATTCTATCACCTGTACTACAATATTCTATAATAGAGTTATTTCTATCACCGATTGTACCATAATATTTTAATATAAGATCAGACAGCGCTACCTCACTGGACTATTGTCTGAAAGAGAATACTCCAGTACATTTTTTTTCGAACTGACTACGCTGTTGACCTTGACAGGTTTTTACAGCTTCACCGGACTACTTGCGCCCAGTTACACACCACTACACGATTTATATACCGCTTGTAGTGGTGGCGAGCCTCATTGTTACAACAGCACGTAGCCAAACATAACGGTAGATATAAAATATAACAAGAGAGATATAGAAATTACGTTATATAACTTAGACACTTGATTCAAGTTGTGTATAGTATGACATTGAAAGGGTTTTAAAATAATATTTTTGTGTTAACAATGACGCATATTAACAGGCGGACAGAATAAATAATAAAAACGTAAAACGTAGCTACTGTAAGATGGCATTTTCTTCCAGCAGTTAGTTATAAACGATGTTTATACTCGGTTGGCTATAAGGTTAACCCTTCTTAGGACACGCTGCCAAGTGCCAAAATGGAACAGTTTGTAGGTCGGGTATACAGGTATACAAGAGTTCGACTACAGTATCTTTTGCATATAGTATAGTGATATGCTCAAAATGTTAGGATTGGCTCGCATCTGCAAATCCCCTGAGGCTTTTAGATGGATGTTCGTTGAAGCTAGAATCGAGGTCTTTTACGCTATCTGCCTTTATACTAAGACGGTTCTGCGGTTCTAAAAATGTCCTGAGAGTATTAGATTACAATTTAGATGATTCTTCAAAGAATTCATTAATATCAATACGAATACTTGTACTATCATCATTACATAGTATAAAACAAAGTCCCCCACCTCGTCTGTCTGTCTGTCTGTTCGCGATAAACTCAAAAACTACTAAACGGATCTCCATGCGGGTTTCACCAGTGGATAAAGTGATTCATGAGGTACGTTTTAGTATATAATTAGTCACGGATTTTTTTATAATCAGGGCGGGACGACGTCTGCCCGGCACGCTAGTAGTTATTATAAATGACACTTCTATTTAATGATAAAAGCTGAATTGAACTTGTACTGAAATATTTAAATAAATACTTAACAGTAATTGCTCGGGCTGGATCTTGGCAACGTCTTCAGCTGGCGCTATAGCGTATCCTGGATGAATGAGCACACCCCCAGTGACTGCAAATCTGACCTTCTCACCCAAATCTAATAGGATATATCAAATATTTACGATATCGTGTAACTTATCTATTAACTAACAAAACCCTGGACATCCCTCGAGTAAACTACAATAATACTCTTAAAAGATGTTTGTATTTATTGTTAAGCATTTGATCATTTATTTTACATCGCAATATTTATTGCAGATTTTTTTTATAGATCCGCCATTATGAAATCCGGGTCTTAAATAATTTGCCGAGGGGTTAAGCTATGCAAGTAAGTTAAATAGACTAAGCTGAAATGAATGATGCAAGTGTACGTTACATGAGCTTAGTGTAATATTCTAAAATGTTTAGGACTTGTTGGTATTGTGTAAAATGAATAGACATTTGAAATAACTCACAAAAGCTATGCTGCACGATTCCGAGCCAAGGGAATCGACCGATGTCTGACACCTTGCCCTCGGGCATGTCTTGTTCTGCATCGGAGGAACATCTCACGCGATCCCACAATATACATTCACATGTAATAGCTAGAAACGTACGATAATATTTATTTATACAGTGCAGTGTCTGGACACAACTCGGTCGTTCGAATATTAATTGACACTTTAATAGGCATCTTTATAGTAGATATTCAACGCTCCGTGGTTGTATTTCTCTTGTGGATTTCTTCATTTTGTTTCTCTTTCTATTCGCTTCAATGTTCAGGACTAATCTCGGGTGTATGTATATACCTAACAAAGCAGAGGGTGGAAATCTCTAGAACTTTGTCGAAAGATTTATGACAGCGATAACGCTTTAAAGGAAGGGTGAAGATTCGAGACGTTGTTCCATTATTTGTTCACAATAGTCGGAGCTATGAAGTTTCAATTTGTAAGATTTTTTCCATGCATAGATGAGTCACCGTATTATTTGTAACAACTAGTTTGTCGGAACGTCTGGAAAGGATTCCAGTATGGTCCAGATATGTCTTCAATGATCGGACTTTATGTATAAAAATGTATTAATATTTATATTTACCTTCGATTAAAATAATTATTATGTCTGTAACTAAATAATCCACCCTCATTTTTAAATATACCCAATAAAATTACATCGAATGAATATATTAAGTTTTATATATTTTTTAACGATGTGACATTTTGAACAACAACTTTATTCAATAACTCTTGTAATAAAAATATATTATCTGATCTTTATTGAAGAACGATCTAAAAACTAGTTCATTGGTTAAAACTTGTCAATTAATACACTTAATTTTTCCTTACATACATATTCAATGAAAGTTGGTAATCGACTGAAAACTATATAGAACTAAAAACGTGTTCGAAATACGCGTTGTTTACGGATGACGAAAACATTGTTATGGTTTACAAATTAAATTAGTACAATCACCGACCTGTTCCCACGAGTAAGTGTTAACCGTTTTTGTTTTGAAAAACCGCGAAAATATGGATACGTGCGAAGTGTGAACGTTGTTTGGAAAATAATGCTAGTTTCGTATGAACTAATATTGTCGAATGCAGTTAACGCTTCCGATTGACTTGCATCTCTGTGACTAAGTTCGTTGGTTCTGTTTAAATGCTGCAGGAAATCCTGTAATATAATCCATTCATGTTTACCAAAAACAGAGGTTTTTATCAGGCAATTATATTAGGATGGAAATGGATCTAAAATATCACATTTTTTATACTTTATAGGTGTTAGCGTTAACCACAAACTCAACTGATATTAAATGTATGAATGTTTGCGATGCGCGCGCACATCAACACCATGAAATTTGTTGGTTGGTAATAAGTTGTCTGTGAAAGTTTTGTGAGTACTGGATAACTATATTCAAGGTAGTTATTCAAGTATATATGAATTTAGAACACGTGTTTTATATCAGGGCAAATAGAAAAATATATTATGTTATGATTTTAAATTATACATGATGGTGAATGATAAACAATTTCACTGTGAGTATTCGTAATAAAAGTGTTTTACTTAATTATAACTTTTTTAAGTGGGTCTATAGATTTGAGGTTAACTGTCGGTACCTATGTATTCTTTTAATTCTTGTTTACATTATTATTCGATAAATAGTTTATTCTAGTTATTTTTGGTGTCTTACTTTTTTATATACAGATACATAAAAAAATTGCATTTTTAAGCTAAAGAAGTATAACTTCTTACGTGCGTACATAAGTATACACATAAGTTTTTTTGTAAATACAAATGTTATAATTCTAGTGAAAAGTTTAACTCTGAAATCTGACATCATAAATCATTATAAAAGTACAACATATGAAGTACTGCAAATTTTGATTGTAATATTGATGTTTAGGTTGATATTAACAATTTATTTCTTTTATCTCTTTACTAGCGGGCTCGGCGGACGTTGTCCCGCCCTGATAAGAAAAAAAAACATTGACAAATTATATACCTAAACCTTCCTCATGAATAACTTTATTTACTGATGAAAACCGCATGAAAATCAGTTCAATAGTTTTTGAGTTTATCGCGAACAGACAGACAGACGTGGCAGAAGACTTTGTTTTATAATAAATACTTAGTGATATTCTTTTTTGAATTTAAGTAATTATATAAAGTCCATTTGTATTCTTTATACTTTCTCTTCTATTGGCGTCGCAGTAACGTTTGTCAGTGTCAACGTTATGTTTTATCTATATTTCATTCCAATAAATTTCAACTTTCTTGATTCTTATTGTTTCGTTCATATATTTTACAATATCTACATTATTGTGACACGGTCATTTAAAAACAAATTCGTTTTCAGTCTTTCGCCCTATTTCGAGCTAATTGAAGTACTATATATTTCTGCTGACCAATCCAAGTAAATGTCATAAACATTGTAACATAATACAAGTTTTTGTTACTACAAAAACAGACTTAGAAGTACATAAACGCGTAATCATCGCATAACCTGTTGCTCTCTCTAAACCAAATACAATATGTACACAAAAATTTTAACATGTAAACTCTACACAATGTCCTCTCGCACCATAAACCCGCCTTTACATTATAAAACTTATCTTAATAGACACGCTTAAAGTTTATTTTCAATATCTACATTTAGTAAAGCCGAGCACAATGTTGGATAGAAGGAAAATCAATCTTTTGTAAGTAGTAATAAAGAGGTTTTTGGTACGGCGTATAATATTTTGTCTATTTTTCGTTCGACTACATACAGTTTCTACTGTGAATTGAGAGAGAAATCTGTTGCGCGAAAGGGTAAAGTGTACTCAAATTTGGACTGTCAATATCATGGTCCATTGTACATTTAATATTTTCTATAATATTATTTATAAGAGTTATTGGTGGGGTCTTGGAATGTCATGTAGTGGATTTTATATTTTATACATAGTCTTGTGTTATTTGGCTCTATATTTTGTAATATTGGTGGTGTTTTACGTAATATAGTTTAATTATTGTGCACAAGAGAAGTGGAAGAGAAATAATACCACGAAACATGGATTCTGACTTGTCACAAAAATTCCCTGGACAGTTCTAAAAAATAGGCCACAATTTTGTTAGTTAATCGAAATGATTGCAAACAACTTGTAATACCATTACCCACTGGACAATGGCAGTAATAATCTACTAGAAGATTGGTTGTTAAAAATAAAACAAAATAAAAAATATTATAGATGTATTTTGAACAATAAATGATATGAAATATAATGACTATCGGCGCCTACCTGTGTGTGCGCTTATCGCTTCTAAAGTACGCAACGTATTTTGATCCAGATCCAAGTATCAGTGAAAACCATTTTTCACTGACCTTTGTAGAATTTCTTGCGGGGTCTTTTTATGTATGTACAATTCAAGCATTTGAAACACTTATTATCGTATGACCTCTGACAGTCGCTCTGAGTAGATATTGTCACTAAAAAAGGTTATATATATTATATAATAAATATTTATATTTTTATAATATTTAATAGTAGTAGTAATTTAATAAATATCACCTTTTTTCGAATTTTTTGGTTTTACAAAAAAAAAAGATGAGATTTGGACTACGTTTAAGAAAGTTATGTCCAAAAATAAATACAAAATCTATCTTTTGAACGAGCAATGGAAAGAAAAAGAAATTTCATAGGACGCTATTTTACTAAAACATATTACAAAATAGTGGATATCCAAAAATGTTTTTCTAACTGATAAAAAAATCTTCAAATTAAAAAAAATGAAATACGTTCGAATAACGGCCACTGAACGAAGACTAGTATGTATAATTAAGCTTAGATAACTTTAAAACAGAGAGCTAGCAATAATTAAGGGAATTTCGCTTTATTTCCTAGCGGCGGATCACGACGAGATAGTGAGTACACGGCGAGGGACACCATTAACCTTGTGACCTCCGCACCGACCTCGGATGTCACAGCGTCCATTCCACACAACCAAACAGTATATAATATAAATAGAATCGTAAAATCAAGTAATTCTAGTATATTTCTTACTAATTTAGAACCTAATTTAGAAAGCAGTGACCATCTCAATGTATTAAGTCTATTTACTTGTCTACTCTTTTCTCGTACTTAAGTCGCGTCGTCATTAATATTACATTAAATTTTTAATGGAGTGAACCGATTTTAATGAAACCAAAACTAAATGTTACTCGAGGATACACTTTATTTTTTTTTTTTTTTTTTTTTATCGTAGCTCGGCAAAATGACTGTACTGTGCCTGATGGTAAGCACAGTACAATCCAAAAACAATGGCGACTACCGAGAGACATACTATCCCTCGCCGGTCGCCGCTGTCATGCCGGCCTGCGTAAGTATCTCTTCACGTTGCGCTTGAAGGACCCCATGTCATAGGAAGGAGGAAACACACTGGCCGGGAGGTTGTTCCACAGCTTCACGGCACGGCAAAGATAAGATGTTGCGAACTTTTTAGTTCGTGTCCAGATAGGATTTACCGTAAAACTGTGGCTCCGAAGACCAGCGCGCGTGGTGCGGTTATGAAAAGGAGAGGAAGGGATCAAGTTGAATAACTCTTCAGAACACTCGCCATGATACAGACGGTAGAACACGCTCAGTGAGGCAATGTCTCTGCGCAACTGAAGCGGCTCTATGAACTCTGTAATGTCTGCATCATTAACCATGCGGACAGCCCGTCTTTGCAACCTGTCCAGGGTATCCAAGAGGTACTTTGCCGAACCGTCCCAGAGGTGCGAGCAGTATTCCACGCAGGGCCGAACTTGTGCCTTATAAAGGAGATATAGCTGTTCAGGCGTGAAAAACCGTCGCACCCTATTCAGGATTCCGAGTCTCCGAGATGCTGTGGAGATCACGCTCTGTATATAATCCCTGGGATTGAGGTCGCTGCGAATATCTATGCCTAAGATATTAAGACTGTCTCGCATTGCGAGCGAGACATTCTGAAGAGCTGGAAGGGGGGTAAATGGGGATCTCTTGCAGGTAAACGCGCATACCTGTGTTTTGTTGGCATTAAACTCAACCAAATTACTTGCTCCCCATGTTGATATGCGAAGCAAAGATTGGTCGAGCTTAATGACTAGTTCCTGCCGTCTCTTTTCTGTGTCTCCCTGACCGCAAGAAGGCTTGCTGTAATAGGACTCATGGATGGTGCTATCGTCTGCATAGCAATGAATATGGCCTAAAGGCAACATATCATTGATATGCAGAAGAAACAGAGTTGGCGAGAGTACAGAGCCTTGAGGAACTCCAGCATTTACTGACATGAGCTGCGAATCACATCCTTCGACAAGGACATGAATTCTGCGCTCATGTAGAAAGTCAGAAATCCATTTGCATAGATTGTCAGGGAGTCCGTACGCCGGAAGCTTCGAAAGAAGACCACGGTGCCAGACCCTATCAAAGGCCTTGGCAATGTCAAGACTGATCGCCAAGGCTTCGCCGTGCTTGTCAATTGCTTCCCCCAGCGGTGCAGTACGTAAGCTAGAAGATCACCCGTTGATCGGTTTTGGCGAAAACCATATTGCCGATCGTTAATTAGCGAGTGAGCCTCCAGATAGCGGACAAGCTGGGTGTTGATGATCCGCTCCATGATCTTGCACAGCACTGAGGTTACGGCAATTGGACGGTAGTTGTTAGGATCTGATCGATCTCCCTTCTTGGGAATCGGTTGAACATTGGCCTCTTTCCAAGCCCGGGGCACGACACCAGAGACGTAGGACAGGCGGTATAAGCGCGTAAGTGTTGGAGCCAACTCGGCTGCACATTTTTTAATAACTACCGCTGGGATACCATCCGGACCACTGGCCTTCCGAACATCGAGTGATCGTAGTTGTTTTAATACGTCACGTTGCCTGAATCGTAATTCCGGCATAGTGACACCGCAGCATGGAATAGTAGGTGGTTGCGCGTTTCGATCATCGAGCCAGGAATTCGCCGCAAAGAGATTGCCTAATAATGTCGCTTTCTCCTGTGGATCATAGGCCAGTGTCCCATCAAAGTACCTCAGTGGCGGTAACGTTGGACGGCAAAAATTGGCTTGCACAGCTTTGGCCAAACTCCAGTAGACTCGACTGTTAGTCGGATGACTTACGAGTTCATGACCTAAGCGTGCAATGCGTTGGGCATCCGCTCTAGTATAGGCCCTCTTACAAGCTTTGGTAGCAGAATTATAGGCTGTTTTGAGGATATTGATATTAGGATCCTTGTTAGCGCGACCCTTGATCCAATCACGATACGTGGCTTGCTTCTTACTGACAGCATCAGCACATTCACGATTGAACCAAAGGCGTCCCCTGCGATTACTGACGATCTTGGAGGAAGGAATATAATACTCCATTGCCATTCCAATCTCGTCAGCAATCGCATCGGCAATCGCTGAAGGATCTTTCCCATCGAAACAGCGTCGCTGCCAAGGAATGGAAGCGAAATAATCCCGCATCCCGTCCCAATCTGCTGACGAGTAGTGCCAGACTTTGCGCTTAATTCTTGTACTGGGTGGAGGTTGAGCGCGTGGCACAGACGATACAACAAGGCAGTGATCCGATGTGCCTAAAGGAGCACTGACCGACACATCATACCCAGTTGGATGACTCGTCAACAGAAGGTCCAGTAAAGAGGGCGCATGACCTGTGATATCAGGAATCCGAGTATGCTGGATTACTAGTTGAGTCAGGTCATGTGTTAAGGCGAATGCATGGGCTGTTCGTCCTGCATGGTCCGTCCTAGAGGAACCCAACCACATTTCGTGGTGTGCATTAAAGTCCCCTAAGACCACCAATTCCGCAGTAGGGAACTGCTCTTGTGCGTCATCTATTGCCTTACTCATGTATTCAAAGAGCCGAGTAGGCTCATCATCCCCATCATGGGATCTGTAAAGGCACACGTAGATACGGCTTTGAGTGCCCAGGTCCACGTGTAGCCAAAGGATGGAAAAGGAAGGATCCTCCATGCAGCGCAAACGACGACAGCACACCTCCGACCGTACATACACACATACACCGGCTTTAGCTTGAAAGTTGGCCTCAAGCTGGTAGCCGGGATAGTGCAGATAAGATGTATCGGCCGGACGACGTATCTGTGTTTCGGTCAAGAAGAGTATTTCAGGCTGAACCGTCTCAAGGTGTTGATGAACGGCATTTAAGTTAGAATGAAGTCCACGGATGTTGATGAACTCCATCGTAAAAGCGGCGTAGGGGTTGTGCACCGCTGTGGAACCTAGATTTGTTATTTTATGATTTTCTATATAGTTTTATTGTGAACGCAGAACTTTAGCAGTGATACGTGTTCAAATAAACAGACAAACAGACAGATAAACAAAAATCTAAAAAGTGCAGACACGTTAGATTTACATTCTTATTATATGTATAGAAGTTTAAAGGGGCGGTTCAAGTATCACGTAACCAGAATTGTCATCATTTTAGACCCCTGAGTCAACAAAATTAAGTAATGATCATAAACCCCCGCCCCCCTTTAGTAAACATGTATATAAGTATTTTTTTATTTGTTCTTTTGTTTATTGATTAATTTGCAGCAGTTAACAAGTACAGAAATGAGGAGATTATAGTCTTTAAAGGAATTGACTTATAGAGTTTCGCTACTAGGGTGATGGTGGACCAGTGAATAAAATCGCGCGCCTCATAATAGACCTACACATCCAGATTTCCTCCCTCATCCCTTATGTCATCAAAGATAAGCAAATCGAATACGTCCCGCTGCGCTTTAGGGTTTACCTAATACTTGAATGACCACAAATTATGATACTACTCTAATTTATATAATTATATACAAATTTTCTTGTAATATATAGTTTTTTAACTATAAAAACAGGAGAAACAAGTGTAATCAAGTTTAATGCTGTAGATTTGTCCGTGAAAACATCAAGATAAAATCATAACATTCGTTTACCTATATTATCATTTTGCTCCGTTTTTTCATTTTCTTTTCGTTACTGGCTATGGTGAATGGCACCGTATTTGCTCGGAATTGGACATTTTGAGATTTTAAATTACTTTTGATGCGAGCTTTCCTCTGATTTGTGCTTCTATAATCTGCACATATTTATGACTCATAAGAGAGGACATATTTTTTTCACGATTTCTTATTATCTATTTTTACATACATATTGGTGAATATTTTTATCGTTTCACTGTGAGTTCTACTAGTACTTCTCCAAGCTCTTTACAAAGCCACACGAAACAATGTCTTAGCTATACCGCATCTCAGGCTATACTAATTTATATATTTATACAGTGCTAATGCATAATTATCACGTGCAGGCGTTTGCACTAGTCAGGTGACGTCACAGGAAAAACGAATACAGCACGACACATATGTACAGATATGGTCTATCCATTGTGACTTCAAACATTGTTATCGCATTATTATTATCGTTGTTATTTGCGATCGAAATCTGACGGTATTCTGTAACCACAAGAAAGTGTGACCGGTTAGTTCAAGTACGTAAGCACTTATAGAGGCGGGGTGATCTTTGATTTGCATATTTTTGATGACATAGGGGTTGGGAGGTGTGGTAGGTGATTACGTCAGCAATATTTATTTATTTAACCAGAATAGATTTGTAAATACTAATATAAATGTTTACATAAGCATGGGAGCGGGGGTAAGAACATTGCTTACTTTTGCTGACCAGGGGGAGAGGTTGGTCAAAAATAACAAAAATTCTGCTTACGTAATACTTGAACGACCCCTTATCACTCTACTTAGTGAATAGATAATAATCGTCAAAAATGTACCAACATCTCACAAATTTATAAGATTTGCCAATTTTTTAAATTTCAATCCCATGGTCTTCACGCTTTGTCTCAAATTCAAATTCAAATTCAAAACACTTTATTCAATTTAGGCCCTAAGAAGGCACTCATGAACGTCAAAACTACCACCGGTTCGGAAAACAACCCAGTCATCGAGAAGAACCGGCAAGAAACTCGATCTGGTTTATCTTTTTAACAAATATATATAATATTTAGAATAATAATATATTCTATATAAAAGTAAATTTCACAAACGTTTTTAATGGATGCACAGAGATGAGTCAATTCCAGACATCACCATCGTTCACATATTGATCCACTCTATAATAGCCTTTTGACACCAAAACCCGCTTGACATGGCGCTTAAATTCACAATCCGGCAAATCGGTAATATCCTTTGGGACTTTGTTGTAAAATCTAACACTATTTCCCAAAAAACTGTTACTGGTTTTACTAAGTCTAAAACGTGGGACAACCAGTTTGTCACAGTTTCTAGTATTTAGATTGTGCCGGTATTTTACGAAATCTAGCTTTTCTAGGTTCTTACGGACATACATTAAATTGTCAAGAATGTATTGGGAGGGCAGAGTTAAGATACCGTACTCCTTGAACTTGGTCTTTAAGGATTCGCGAGGTCTCATATTGTAGATTGCTCGAACTGCTCGTTTTTGTAATAAAAATATGGTGTCTACCTCAGCTGCTGTCCCCCACAACAGAATGCCATAAGACATTAGGCTATGGAAGTAGGCGAAGTAGACTAACCTAGCAGTGGCAATATCAGTTAGCTGGCGAATCTTACGTACTGCAAATGCAGCAGAACTTAATTTGCTTGCCAATTGTTTAATTTGAGGACCCCATTGTAATTTTGAATCTAGTGTGATACCCAAAAATACAGTATTATCAACTAACCCTACAAAATTCCCTTCGATCTTAATGCTACTATCAATCTGTGGCACGTTAGGCAAAATAAATCTCATACATTTTGTTTTACCTGTATTAAGTACTAAGTTATTTAATGCAAACCAATGAGAAATTTCGTTTAAAGTATTATTTACGTGCCCAACCTCTGAATCTGTCCTTTTTACTTTAAATATAATTGAAGTATCGTCTGCAAAAAGCACCATGTCAGCACAGTTATTGACCATTAGCGGCAGATCATTTATGTATATTAAGAACAAGAACGGTCCCAGAATAGAGCCCTGTGGGATACCAATTCGCGCAAAGGATCCTGCAGAGGTTACCCCTTGTATGCTAACTTTCTGACAACGATCTTTTAAATAAGAGACTAGAAGGTCGAGAGAAGATCCACAAATACCATAATGTTTTAATTTTAGAATAAGCGTACTATGGTCAACGCAATCAAAGGCCTTAGACAGATCGCAGAACACACCAATTGCATCATGCGAATCCTCCCAGGCCCTCAATATATAACTTATAAGCGTTGCACCCGCGTCAGTAGTGGATTTCAATTTCGTGAAACCAAACTGTCGACCATCCAGAAACTTTTGCATATTGAAATAGTCTACTAATTGGTTGAGCATAATCTTTTCAAAAATTTTACTTAAGGACGGAAGTACAGAAATAGGTCTATAGTTTCCAAGACTACTTCTGCAGCCTGATTTAAACAAAGAAACTACTTTGCTTATTTTCATTAAATTGGGGAAAGTTCCTTTTGCTATACACTGGTTAAATATATTAGCCAAATGTGGTGAAATAGTAACAATTAAAGACTGTACTACTGTTACCGATATACCCCATATGTCTTCGGTGTGTTTTAAATTTAATTGCTTGAAGGTCCTTATTATTTCACCTGCGCTAATAGATAAGAATTTAAATTTTGAATCTATAGGTGCACTCATATTTTTTAAAAGAGCTGCTGCACCCTGGGCTGATGATGTTATATCTTTTGTTACTTGTAAAGGTATATTAGTGAAATAATCTCGGAAAACAGTTACTACCTCTGTACTTTTGGAAATATGTACTCCGTCGGCATTTAGATTAAGTGAATTATCATTTATTTTATTTTTACCTAATTCTTTATTTATAATATGCCAAACAGTTTTGGTCTTATTTCTAGATTCGAGAACTTTATTTCCCAAAAACTTTGCTTTGGCAGCAATACAAACACGTTTAAAAACTTTAGAATAATTTCTAACATAAGCATGAAAGGATTCACTACTTGTTAGTGATCTCCTATAATAAAGATCATACAGTCGATCTCTACTTTTCTTAATGCCTGTTGTTGCCCATTCACTAAAACTAGTTTTTTCCTTTACATTAATAATCTTTCTTGGGCAATGTTTACTGAATTCAGTGCTTATGATACTAAATAAATTGTCATAATAACAATCTGGATCTTGATTATTAAAAGTTTTGGAAGATAGACATTGTGCAATATGATGATTTAAAAGATCTAGTCTACTTTTCGATATAAGTCTAGTTTGTTTCTTGCAGTCAGCACTAGGTTTATCATAACTTATTTTAACAAGGAGTCCTTTGTGATCAGAGCGGATCCCAGTAACAATACTACTGCCAATGGTCTTGAAGTTACTAAAAATATTATGAATACAAGATGCAGTTTGAAACGTACATCTGGTCGGCTCATTAAAAAGAGGATCCAGGTTAAACGACTTGAATAAAGATGTGAACTTAGTGACCTCCGGTGACATACTTAAGATATCTATATTAAAGTCACCACAGACCAAAACCCGCTTATTACTATTCAATATTCTCATAAGAATTTCCTCCATTTTTTGTAGGAATTGACAAATATTTGATGATGGAGGTCTATAATGTCTGCAAGCTATTAATCAATAGAAATATATCTAACACATTTAGTATACAAAATTTTAATATTGCTAATATATAAAACACATATTTCATCATCAACTATATAATTGCTCATAACATGTTCGAAAATAATAAACCAACATTGTAAACTTGAGTTCATTAAAAATGGAAACATTTTATCCTAATCGTTTTACCGCAGAGGAGGTCTCGATTTATCTGACAAGCGTGAAATTGTATAACTAATCGTGACGATTCGACTCATCTCTATTCTTATAATTCTATTATTTATTTTTAAGTTTTTTATTTTATTGAATTTAATTTCAAAAGTCTAACAAACTGATAATTTGTTGAATTATGAATATTTGTGATCAAATATTGAGTCAAATTCAGACGTGAATAAGCTGAGAAATTTCGATTAAAATCTAAGATTCTATCGTAGTTTGAGATCGTAAAGAATGGAATAAATTGAATACAACGGTATAGAATATATAACTATAAAATTATCGGTAGAATGCTTTTAGAAGAGAATAGTAATTACTTTTCCCTTATGTGGGTTTATACACCCTTTATAGTAAAACATAACAAGAAGTACGTAGGAAAGAGTTTCTGGCGAGATCTTGGAATGTCATGTGATATTTGACTGTATAACTTGTAATATTGGTGGTGTTTTACGTAATATAGTTTGGTTATTGTGCACAAGTGAAGTGGATGGGAAATAATAGCAGCCGGAATGAAGGTAGTCTATACTTCTACCTATACATATAATAAGTGTGTAAAGTAGAGTGTTTTATTGTAGCACAGCAAAGTGACTGCACTGTGCCTGATGGCCAAAAACAATGGCGACTACCGAGAGATACGTTATCCCTCACCGGTCGCCGCTGTCATGCCGGCCTACGTAAATGTCTCTTCACGTTACGCTTGAAGGACTCCATGTTATAGAAAGCAGGGAACACACTGGCCGGGAGATTGTTCCACAGCTTCACGGTACGGCAAAGATAAAACTTTTTTGTTCGCATTATAATGTTTTTTTAGATTTTAGTGAAAGAAAACGGTTGCAGGTGTCTAGGAATAAGTAATAAAGTACATTTCTATAATTTTTTCTATCGTTTGTCTGCCTGTTTGTTTGAACACGCATCACTGCTAAAGTACTGCGTTCATGATAAAAATCTTTTCAAAAGCTTCCTAAAGCATATCTTCGAGTAACATTCAATCTTTGTTTCATTAAAATTGGTTCGGACTATTAAAAGTTTTTGTAATTTTAATGACGACGTGACTTAAGTACGAGAGAAAGGTAGACAATAATTAGACTTAATACATTCAGATGACTTTATTATTCCTTATTTTGTACATCACGTTCCACGCGGACGAAGTCGAGGGCACAGCTAGTATATAATAAATGTAATTCTGCCAAAACTACCGCCAACGACAGCTCGCGAGTATTTAGCGATCTTCAAACACTCTTAGATTACATTAATATTCTTTTGTTTTGTGATATCATTTAATTATATAAATGTTTTTAGAGATTATATCTGCTAGAATGTTGTATGTATATTAATATTTACATAAAACGTGTATTATACATGTATGTACATTTATATAAACTGATGGAAGTAACATAATTTGCAATTATTCCAGTCAGTATTACTGCCTATCGCTAAATTAAAATTTCTTTGACATTTTTTACACAGCTTTCCGAAATTACTGTGTAAAATATTTCAACCACAAAATTGATTAAACCTATAGTATTGAATGTCACATGTGCGCCTTTAAAAGGCTTCGAAATAAAACCGTGCCTTTTATAAAATAATACTTATTAGCGGCCCGCTCCGGCTTCGCACGGGTATATAATATATAGCCTATGTCATTCACTGAAAAAATGATTAAAATCGATCCAGTAGTTTTGATTTATTCATTACTACCCGTGGCCCGCCTGCGTTTGTTGCAATGTAAGCGGAAAAAATGTAATTATTTACAACATCACATTAGAAACCTCAAAAGTAACAGTATTTCTCCACTATTTAATGGATGTTATTATAGATATAAACCTTCCTCTTCAATCCCTCTATCTATTAAAAAAAACCGCATCAAAATCCGTTGCGTAGTTTTAAAGATTTAAGCATACATACGGATATAGGGACAGAGAAAGCGACTTTGTTTTATTCTATGTAGTGATATTTTTTCACTCGGACAATACCGCGAACAAAAGACATAAAATTCCACACCGTATCACTTCTCATAAACGTTTACTCGTAAACATTGAAGTATAATGTAATAATTTACTAGAAAAGCTGTTACAAACAAAATTCTTAGTACAAACAACGTGCGAGGGCGAGCGAGAACTTTTTTGTCTCTATTCCACATGCCAATTGCATGTTCACTGACCACTTGAAATATAAAAAGTATATTGACACTAATTCTTAAAAATAGTTTCAAACGAGGCGTAAATTTACTCTTAAACTGTTGGAGTACCTAATATTAATAGAGTAATTTCAGTACATTCGATAACTATTCGTACTTCCTTAGAATTAATAACATATTTGAATATAATTAGAATGTAATTACATTATCTTCATATATAGACAACAAACTTTTGCAAGCTGTTTTAATCGCGTCAGTATAGTATTAACGAACACTATAACTATTCCATCTTTCTCGCGTAATGTTATTACATTAAAATAAAAAAAACAAAATCATTTTTGTAATCATAGTTAATGTCATTATCATCTACACTTTTATTTGATTATTTAAAACATAATAATGACTTTAGCTTAGGAGTTTTTGGTGGGATCTTAGTCTGTCATGTAGTGAGTTTTATTCATAATCTTGTGTTATTTGACCTTATATTATGTTATATTATTAGTGTTTTACGTAATATAGTTCGGTTATTGTGCGCAAGTGAAGTGGATGGGAAATAATACGCCGGAGCATGAATTATGAAATAGTACAAATCAAATCAAATCAAAAATACTTTATTCAGTTTAGGCCCTAATAAGGCGCTTATGAACGTCAAAACTACCACCGGTTCGGAAAACCGGTCATCGAGAAGAACCGGCAAGAAAATCCACCGGGTTCAACTTTTTAACTTATATATATTTCGAATACATTATACGTTACAATACCGTTTTTAGTGGATGCACACAAAGGAATCAATTCCAGATATCACCATCGTTCACGTATTGATCCACTCTATAATATCCTTTAGACGCTAAAAGCCGTTTGACATGGCGCTTAAATTTACAGTCCGGCAAATCGGTACTATGTTTTGGGACTTTATTGTAAAACCTAAGAAACTATTACTGGCTTTGCTAAGTCTGAAACATGGGACGACCAGTTTGTTACAGTTTCTAGTATTTAGATCATGCCGGCCCTTTACAAAATGCAGGTTTTCAAAGTTTTTACGGACATACAAAAACTCCATGGGAGTTTTCTAACAAAGGAGATTTTGTTAGAACATTGAATTTATCCCAAGTCATCTGTAATATAATTACATATTCGACAATAGCATTAATAATCCAGATGGCTGGTGCCAAAAATAAAATAAAAGAGAGACTTTAGCTTAAATACAGTGAATTTGTCAATGAGCATACTTAACCGCTTACAATGAACTTTTAGCTATACTAGCTGATGCCCGAGAATTCTATCTTGTGAAAATGGTTTTATTGCTTCATGGGATTACTTGGATAAATTGTGACCTGTCTTTTCTTGTTTAAGTGAAACTTCTTATGGGAGGGCTTTGAAATTATGATCCGCAACCTTTTTGTGTGATGAAAAGTGGTGGGGGTAAACACTGTGCCGAGAAGAGTGTTTAAAACACCAATTCACGTCCGATCACCGAAGTTGAGGAACGTCGGGCGCGGTCAGTACTTCGATGGGTGAACGCCTGGAAACACTGCGTGACACCGGTGGTTTTTTGTTGTACTTTTTAAATTAAAATGTTTTCCTGAAATACAAAGGTTTTATTTTCATCGTGTCTTTTTACGAGAGACCCTATTTTTTTTTTAATTTTATCTTTAGTATGTTACTGCTACAAAACTTTTACCGCTTATATCTTTACTACTTAGGTTTCATATAAAAGCATTAACTGTATAATAATATAAGTATATCAAATAATATCTATATATTAATACGTGAAACCAAATCTTTGTATCCCTTTTTGAAAGAAATGCGCGAACGGATGACCGTGAAATTTGGCATAGTTAAAGTTTATATGGAGGAGAAGTGCAGAAAGCTATTTATTTTATATAAAATGCATTATAAGTACATTAAATTAATTAAAATATGCATTACTCACACTACTGCTCCAATTTTACACAACATATACACCACATGTAAATAAAAATGACATTGAACTTCAAAAAAGTAGTAATAATATTCGTCCAATAGGACAGGCGAAGGAATTAATCCATACTGCCAAACTTCAAAAAAGGTTGCGAAGGAGGTTGCTATGCTCGACTGTATGTATTTTTTTTTACTCTTACGTTCCAATTACCCTTTTTTATTCTACATTCAACAATGATATTATAACATATCTTATACACACATCAAGTCTAAGCAACATGCGTGATATTACAAATTTTACCATTTATATTAATTAATTTCTAAGTATTTATTCAAACAAAGTGCGTAGGTAAGTAAACTTTTTTATTATTGATGACATACTGGCTGGTTGTAAAAAAAAAATTTGATTATGTTTTGTTTTTTCATAAAATTCAAATGACTGCGAATTTGTTTGAATTTAAGTGCGTTTTAATTGCTACGTTTAGTCTTGATTTTATAATTTTACCAACCATTTAAATAGAGTTAGCGACAAAATTGAATTGTTAGATATTCTTTACGTCATGAAGCGACGTCATTTGATGGCAGATGAAATGCAAAGAGCTGTATGGATGTTGCAAGCGGGAAGTAATCAATCTCAGGTATCTCGACATTTTGGCATTCATAGAAGTGTTATTTGTCGTCTTTGGCAGCACTACAATAATACAGGAGAACCCGCTGAACAGCATCCAGGCCGTAAAAGGAGTACAACCACTCGGCAATACCGGTACATACAACTGACTGCAAGACGCCAGCCGATGTTAACCGCTCGAGAGATAAGTTTGAGGCTACAAATTTCAAGTGGCGTTGATGTAAGTCCTCAAACTGTGCGAAATCGACTGCATGAGTACGGCCTACGAGCTCGACGCCCAATCAGGTGCCCGCCGGTACGTCACGGGAATCGCGCTCGTCGATATGAGTGGTGTAGAGAACGCATAACATGGACCCAGGAACAATGGGATAAAATTATGTTTTCCGATGAGTCGCGATTCGGGTTTAAGCCTGATACAAGAAGGGTGCGAGTGTATCGTCGGCCCGGAAATACTGAAAGGCTCAGGTGCGTTCAGGAAGTTCATCCATACAGCGGCTCAACAGTTATGTTATGGGCGGGTATTATGAAGAACAGGCGAACTGAGCTCGTTTTTGTAAATGGAAACATGAATGCTGAAAATTACATTGAGGATATTCTCAGACCTTATGTCTACCCATTTGCACAAACCTTTGGCTCCGATTTTAGGTTAATGCATGACGATGCGCGTTCACATACAGCTCGGCGAACCAGTGAATACTTTGCAACGGAGAACACCCGGGTATTGCCCTGGCCTGCACAATCGCCAGATCTCAACCTCATCGAGCACACATGGGACATGCTCCAGAGACGTGTTTTGAAGGACTTGGACGGAGCGACAACAACCCAACAGTTGAAGGATTTGCTACAATTCCATTGGGAGCGAATACCGCAAGATGACATAAATAGTCTCATTAATTCAATGAATAATCGTTGCCCACTGGTTCTGAATAGCAGAGGAGCCCATACTTTGTATGAAATTGTTCTATTCTTTCACAATAAATACATTTTCTTTAGAAATTTCATTTTGTAAGAAAAAAGTTTAGTTTCTTATGTATCTTAGTTTCTACAGTATATTCTAATATTGTTCATTTCTGTTATTAAAAGAACTTATAAAGACAACAGCTGTTATTTTTACATCATAGAACCCTAAAGATATTATTTTAAAAATAAAACACAACGTTATAATGTGAAGAACCATCCTAAAATTTAAATTAGTACATGTTGCTTAGACTTTTTTGATGAGTGTATATTAACACGTGAAACCAAAACTTTGCATACCTTTTTAAGCGAATTGCGCGAACGGATGAACTTGAAATTTGGCATAGTTAAAGTTTATACGGCAGAGAAGTGCACAAAACTATTTTTTTATATAAAATGCATTACAATCATATTAAATTAATTAAAATATACATTACTCACACTACTGCTTGAACTTTACACAACATATATGTAAATGAAAAAGACGTTTCGAACATCCTTCATCCTTCTTACGTTCCAATTACCTTTTAAATATTTTTAACATGACTGACGTTGCATGCCTTACAATATGCCCTTTGAAATCAACTGGTTAAATTGTAGGTTAATTTTAGAATAATATAATATGTAAATTCATAATATACATTACTATTATTTGATAAATAATTTATCTTTAGTAAATTTATGGAACTATTGAAATAATTATTATTCTCTTTGGTTTTATTGAATGTCAAAATTTTTAGATGACAGGACTGCTTTTCACTTCATGTCACTTTGCTTCATGTTGCCATAAGAGTAAAGCAATATTTCCAAAGTCAATGTCAATATTTTAATGTTTAGTATTTCTTTATGGTATACTCACTTCAAATGATATTTCTTTATGGTGTACTCACTTCAAATGATATTTCTTTATGGTGTACTCACTTCAAATGATGATTCAATAAAAAATGAGCGAAAAATACTTTGTAAAATCAAAATAAGAAAATTTGTTTGGTCATGAAAGTAATCCATGACTTATATCTCCGCGGTTACAATGATGCAGTTCAACTTGATGTAGCAATTATATTTAGTACAGTTGGTGATGAATTATGAACAAAAATGAATTCATTTTCAAAAGTTAATGGTAGTATTATAAACATCTTTGTTTTGGATTCATAATTTGATTCTATTGTGTATCCATTAGGTACTTTTCCAAATGATGATACTGGGCATATCACTATTCCTCATAATGTATAGACTATATTTAATTCAATATCACCAAGAAATACCACGCGCCCATGGTGTCGTGTAAAATGAATTGAAAATTTTGTCATGAGGGGGTCCGATAATTTTTTTTTATTTTCGTAAAGTTATGTTTACTTAGTATTTAAGAGCCTTACCACCTTATGTAACCGCCTGTTTTTTGTTTCAAATTTATAATTAATTTCAATTTTCATTTAGACATCAATTTTTTTTATGTTTATATAATTGAAAAAAAGTGGCAAATAACTGAGTAGGCATGATGAAAGCCTTTGATTATAGAGGTTATACCCTTTGATAAAATAACCCTAATAAAGCTCAAACTTTAAAAATTCAATGCACTATGGTCGAATGTCGACCACTGGGCGCCCACTAGTAAGTATTAATTGAAATAACGCGTTAGTGCTTACGAAGACATAGAAACAGACTAAATGAATTATATTCTATTAACAATTAAGTGCACTCTAAATAATAAACCCTAAAGTATCTAGGTGCTATACCCATGAATGTCCATAATGATTCTTTTTGATTTACAAAGATGAATATATATTACATTCGTTTTTTTTTCTGCCATAATCTGTAGTGCTTCACGTCGCATCGCATCGTAGAAACCGGCCAGTAATTAACGTTTTGGGAGATCAAACGTACAAACGATAATTATGATTATATAATGTCGACGTTAAACGTTAATTATCGTGGCGACGGTACAGTCGGCGTGGCTGCGAGACTATTTTCGGATTTTATTAGACTTTAATTACTTAAGTTAAAGAATTTACGTATTTTTATAAAAATCTAAGAACGAATATTTGAATATCAAAATAACTGGTCGATTAGTAATAGCCCATTCAAGTTTTACGTAAGCGTTATAGAGAGGCGGGATGAATGAATTAATAAACAAAACAGAACAAATTAAAAAATGCATGTATAAATGTTTACCTAAGGAAGGGGGGAGGGTTAGATCATTGCTTACTTTTGCTGACCAGGGGGACGGGACGGTCAGGAATTACAAGAATTCTGCTTCACAATACTTGAACGACCTATAAAACAAAATATTATAAATATTTTCCAGTGAATGTTATTTAAAGTTATGCAATGAATATTTATGGAGTATCTTGTGCATTACAATTTCAATCTAAGTTAAGTGTATGTCAATAAGTTCAAATGATGTTAACATTATCTCTCCATTGATCCAAGGATATATATTTTAGTTTACTATATACGACATTAATAACAATGTGTATGTTTTGATTTTTATTTTTATAATGTAACTTTTTTTGACCATCAATCTTCTAGACGATTATTATCGCCATTGTCGAGTATGTAGTGATATTATAACGATCATCCAATAAACTGAGAAGATGGTGGCCCTCTTGTTAGAAATATCCAGGGAGTTTTTATGGCAAGTCAGAGTCCATCATACGTGGTAATATTTCCCATTCACTTCACTTGCGCACAATAATCATACTATATTATGTAAAACGTCACTATTATTACAAAATATAGAGCCGAATAACACAACATACATGACATTCCAAGATTTCGCCAACAACTTCTAATGTAATGTTAATTTAGAATAATTGTGAAAAAGAAAACGGACAGGGATTGTAGAATCTGCTTCACAGCGGACATGAACTTTCAGGTTTTTAGTTTGTAGTGTAAAATACAAAACTTAAAAGAAGAACAAACACACGGCTATAATTAGTGTGTTAAATACACAAGATAAGTGTTTTTTTTTTAATTTGGTGAACATATGTTACAATACAATACATACAATGTTTTATTATAATATTTGTGATTTTCAAAATAACTAACAACATAGTCGAAGGCATATTGTTAATTTTCATTTAATAAGAGTTGTGACATATATACACTTAGTTGGTTACGTATTTTAATAATTAATTGGAACTTATTAATTTATTTTCAAGAAAGTGATGCACAAGGAGAACAAAGTAACGTCTTTTTAGGTGTATATAAGTTTTAAGAAAATAATACAATTCCGAAAGTATGCGATTGTTATTACCTACAGTGCGTTTTCGAGAAAAACAATAATAATTCGATTTTTTTTAATCAGTAGCTGCTGAATATTATAAAACAAATTCCTCCGCTGCGTCTGTCTGTCTGTTCGCGATAAACTCAAAAACTACTGAGCCGATTTTCATACTTTCACTAATAGATAGAATGGTTCACGAGGAAGGTTTAGGTATATAACTTGTCAAGATTTTATGTAAATTCGTTGAAATATAACGATAATTGTTGGGAGTGTCGGAAAAAATCAAGCCGGCTGGAAGCCTTCGTCGAAAACGCAGCCTAATTAATCCCTTTGAGATGTAACAAAACAATTGAGATAATAAACGACGCAGGCGAAGTCGCAGGAATCAGATAGTGTTATAGAAGTATAGGAAAGCCATGTCAAAATAAAATAAGAGTCTTAAAGACTTCCATTACACATCTAGAAACACATCAAGTAGCTCCTGAAATTGCTACAGTTACATTTCTTTATTACAGTAGCGCTTTTCCACAAAACAGGTAAGAATTTTCATTAAATATGAAATCAATTTGAAACAACATAAAATAATCAAAACGTGAACGAAAAGGTCTATCGAGTTATTTCAAAATAATACGATAGTTATTTTGTTTATACGAAATGGCATTATAAATTCCGAGGCGTACCGCGGCTCTTGACATGTATTAGCATAAGAATTTCATATCGTAAACACGTCTCTGCATACATGCATTTATATCCCAGACAAGTACTATACGTATAAACTAAAATAAGCATATTAAAGAAAATCATACAGGTATCGATATTTTGCTAATATTTAGTGTTTACGTTATATTTATTGAGATGCGTTCAAAGACTAAATTAGAACACAAAACGATCCTAAAGTCCTAAAGTGCTAATGTCAAAACACAGCAATATGTATATTTGGACGACTGTATTAAAATTTCAAACTTATTTCCCAAGCAAAGTACCTACTCGCCGTGACGGTCTAGTGATTTGGCCGGTGGGATATCAACGCGTTGTCCTCAGGTTCGAACCCCGGTATGTACCAACGAATTTTTCAGCATTCGTGTACATTTACTAATGTTAAATTGGTAACACTATCGGCTGACGGTGAAGGAAAACATAGTGAAGAAACCGGAACCTGAGAAATGTTCTTGTAGTACTATTATATGTGGGAAAATATAGAACTGTGAATTTCTCAAAGCTTGAGATCGGGAAGAGGTTTATAGCCTGCAGTGGGTCTCTTACATGTTGATGATGATTGTTTTGTATTATAAATTGAAAAAAATATAATAAAAGTTGTTAAAAGTTTAAAGGGTGGTTTTTTGGCAGTTCAGAATTTTTTGATATTAATCTTCTATCTATACTATAATAAAACTGTAACAAAGCCAAATCTGTACATTAAATATTTTTTGAAAATTATACTCGGGATAGACTTTGTTATCGATATAGAAGCCAAAAATAATATTTTTACAATTTTTGTCTGTCTGTCTGTCCCTGTGAACAGGTATCACTCTGAAAGTACTGAACCAATTTTGACGAAACTTGACGCGATAACTAATATTACAAAGTTACATCTAGGAAACTTTTTGTCCTATAACACGAAAGGCGTTCTCCAGGATAACAAAAGACAAAGATTTGTAGTTAATGTAACTAGACTTTTTTGCGACACCTTAGTACAAGAGCCAGCAACGTTGGAAGAACGAGAATTTTAATAAAGCTGGTTCTTTAATACGAAAGTATATTATGTTCTTCCAAACAGGATTCAGGATACCTGATAACCGGTTAACGTTGTGTTTTTTAATGCGCATCACATCTTTACAGGTCAAAATTTTGATTTATAAATAATTTCAGGAAAGTTTTTTTTTTCAGTAACTTATAAACGCTATTCAAAACATGAATTTATCACTGCCAGAAAATGTTGTTATTGACAATAATGTACCCGATGATATTCTTTATAAATAACATAATTCATTTCAAACCATTTTATTTTTTCCATTGCAAAGAACATATTTCATTTTATTAACCATTATGATATTGAGATTACACCGTAAACAATGAAAAACAAAGATAAACGTATACATATGACTTGGGGCTGACGCCATCTTGAATACATGCGTCTATAACAGGCGCTTCCATAATTATCGCTGTCTTTATCATATAGCCAGTGTTGCGCTAAACTATAGGTATAGCTAAGTTATTTTATACATATTATTTTTAATTTACTCTCTTTTATATCTAAATAAAATAATATTAAAATTACAGCTATCTTAAGATGGTTAGAAAATCCTTTTTATTTACAAAAAATGGCATCGGGCACTTTATTGTTAATAACAAAAATGTCTGGCAATAATAATTTAATGTTTTAGTAGCGTTTCAAAGTTAGTGAAAAACAAAACATTCTAAATTATATAAATTCAATATTTTTGCCTGTACAGGTGCGATATGCACTAATAAACGCAACGTTTACCGGCAGCCAGGTAGCCCGCACGCTGTTTGGAAGAACATAAAGATATATAAAAAATTGGCTTATTCGAATTCGTTATCGAAACCGTTGCTAGCTCTTAGACGAATAGTTACAGCAAGTGACAGTTGACGCGTCGTGCTCATATCTTTTTAATATTTATATTTTTCTTCAATACAATGGAGTGTGAAAAAGTTTTAATACAAGTTGAAAATAGTTATGATATCATTCAGTGTTTTATTTATCATTATTTATTTTATGAATATATTTTAACGTTTAATTTACAATTTAACTCTATCAACTTGATATTTTATAATGTAAACTATACTGACGGTATAGTAAACGTCTACAAAAAAGGGAAAGGAACTTCGTTCCAACTGGGGATCCATAGACCTCTCAAGCTTTTTTTACATTACCGCCAATATATGTAGGTTAGTTTTTATTTTAATTGAACCCGGTAGATGATGTTACGAACGGGTTGTAGGCTTATTTTAAAAGATTTCTCACATACCATCTGGGTATATGTTTGAGTGAGTCCTTTAACAGTTTGGATTTACAATTGGAAACGGTAGGTATGGCTGCAATCGGGTTTTAGGTTTATTAAAATTTTTCGCATTTAAAAATACAATCGAAACCGGTGATAACCGATTTCATGCAGACGAAGTTGCACGGGTCAGCTAGTATGATTGATAAAATTGTTACTTTAAGTAATCATAAATATATATAGTGTTACTTTGCATTTCCGCTTAACGGAAGTGCCAGTAACATCCAATGAAGTACTTATTGCAGGATTAAAAGTTTCATATTATAATTTATAATCTACTTATGTATAGTAATCAAACTATATAACACAAAACTCCACCAATTTTACACAATAACCTGTATTGTAAATAAATAAACTAAAAGTTTAATTCTAAACATTTTAAAAAGCTGTCAAAATACTTCGAATTGCGCATTAGCCTATGAACATTTATGAAAAAAACACATAAGTCTTTAACTAGACTTGGGATTTATTTATTTATTTTAGGGTCGTCAACATCATGACAATACATTAGTAAATACATTAAAAATAGGACTATTGTGATTCATTATAAATGCAGTCATATTTAGAGACAACCACGGCATGCTCCAACAATGAATAAAATGTTAATAAAACTAAATATTAAACTATTATATATATTCAAAAATTTTACATAATAACCATATTTTAAAATATTATGGAAACTAACAAAGTACTAACAGAAAGATAAAAAAGAAATACTCTAACAAATTTGCTTATATTAAACAAGTTGGAATATATTTCGTAGTCATATAAAATAGTTTGAAAGTTGTTGGGCGCATTGGACCCCCCGTTTAAAACCCTTTTTATTATTTTCAATATACTTTAGTATTATATATTCACTTAAACTTAGACATACAAGGTTACATCCCAATATCCATAAAGCTTTTTAGTTTCTACCATTGTATTCAACAATGGTATAACTACGTTAGGATAATATTTAAACGGCCATTGTTCTTTAGTTAGGTATGTACCACTGTAGAGTATTGAGAAACTTATGTAGTTAGAATCTTGACCCAAGATTTTTCTTTATTAATATTTTCTTTCTGAAAGCAATTGACAAGCAATAGTGTAACAATAATGCACCTGTCTTTAATCTATATATGTGTATCAAAAACAAAGTCCAGATGGTTTCAATGTATAATACATGTATATGTTTTTATATAAAATAGAGATAAGACGATGTATTCTAATGAAAGTGGCAAGAAGGAACTTTTGGGTGCTTAATTGCTTGGTAAGGCTGGCTAAATCTTATGAGACACATAAAAATAATACACGATTGTACATCTTAAAAATACCTACACAAAAGAGACTGTATACATCTATTTCTAAAGGATAACTCACATTGATTATTTTTATCTTTTACATAATATTTAAAAAAAATTGGTTATTTGATATTCTATTATGACAAATATAGTGTTAATTCTTATCGAATGAAATACCTACTCTAGTTATCTTGATCTTTTAATGTGAATCAAGATTACACTTTACAGCTAATCCTTTCAATTACTATATTAAAAGATGTCACAGATTTTAAATTATGCGATACAACAATAAATCGTTTGTGTGAAGATTTTTACGTAACTTCTATAACTTTCATGAACTGCATATGTCGAGGCACTAAAAATGGATGTAAATTACATAAATGGCGTTACATTAATAAGTTACATGCATGGGAAGTGAGGGCGGGCTGCAAGAGACATAATAAATTTAATATTATTTTATTTTATTATAATTAGTAAAGATTTTTACGATGATATAAAACATGTTTTAAATGTTTGTTTCATCACACACGATTGTAAGATTGACGATCCATTAATGCAGTTCTGACTGACATTCGTTGAATTTAAGCAAGATTTTTAACATAAGTTTGAGCTGAAGACCTAATTTAAAAAAGTAAAGTATGACAAACGGCAGTCATTTACGTAACGGAAGTGCTAAGGGTAATGGAATGTTGCAAATTTCGTGCAAATTTAATGTTATTATATGTTTATTGGAGGATTTCTAAATGTGTCCCGACGATAATTAAATATGACTGATGTTACTCGCGACCTCAGGAAGTGTAACAACATTTTGGCCGCTGTACTGTTACATATAAATAGAACCTCGCAACGAGAAATAGAGTAATCAATCAATCGACGATAATAAAAGATGGATACTCTATTGAACCATATGCTTAAATAACAATTAAATACACTGAGCCCAAAGGGGGACTGGCTCTCAGGTGCAGCTGATGGAAAATACTAATAAGTGCGTCGTGCCCTTGCAATAACCATGCAGAATTCGAATCTACATCAATCCACGTGCTGTTCAATCACGCTACCGGTGAGCCACTATCGCTTCCAATGTAATTAAAAACAAATTATATATGAAAAAACCCTAAGTACACTTTCAATCATTTCTTATAACCGAGCTGTTGCAAGCGGACATATTATCATGATTCTGTTATACCGTGTATGTTTAATACAGTATTGCTTAACAATAGAACACAAGCTACTTTGTGTAGACGATAGTAACTTCCCACTATAGTGTACTGACAGGGCCGGGGCACCGCCCACGCGCACGCTCCATGCGCAAGCGCATCTGTCAACCGTTTCGGTACACGCTTTCGCAAGGCTATTACATTATTCAAACGTACTATTGAAATCCGGCGAAGGAAAACGTCGAAATATAACTGTAATTTTTTAGATCGTACACGACTGACTAGTACATTACAATCCGTTACTTACATCCCCAACAAAGTAAATGTTAGCTTTATATTCAACTAGCGTGCCCGACGGACGTTGTCCTGCCCTGATAATTAAAAAAACCTCGATACACCTAACCCTTCCTCGTGAATCACTTTATCTACTGGTGAAACCACACGAAAATCCGTTCAGTAGTTTTTGACTTTATCGCAAACATACAGAGACAGACGTGGCAGAGGACTTTGTTTTATAATATGTAGTGATGTATACTTGAAATAGATAAAACTGATTGACACAAATATGAGAAGAATAAGAAATGTTAATAAATTAAAAAAAAGATTTCATTTCAACAACAATAAGTGAAGACATTCACTTATGATGGATTTGTAATGGAAACATTTTGTGAAAGTTCGATTATACAAACTAATGTAGTTAGTTTTGAGCCAGTGGCATCTCAGTGGTGGCAGTTTCAGCATCGTGTCCACCGATGCTTGGTAAACGTGGTAGATAACCTGTGCAAGATTCAACACGTACTGTAGTCTGACCGCAACCGCTATACCGCGCCTTAGGAATGCGTTGGGGAGGTGGGGAGTGGGAAGGAAAGAGCATGAACTCACATGAGGTTTGTAGTGTCAAAGAGATCCGACGATAAGTAAAAAATGAAGAAACAATATAAATGAAATTAATCTCTAATTCTTGGAAATATAAAATCTTTGTAGCCATTTGTTACATGAAAAAAAAAGTGACTAACAATTCAAACCTAAAAATTAAAAACTATTTATTAGGTAAATAGATTACACATATTATATTTAAACAGATTATTCTGACATAGATTCTCGAGATAACGCAAGATCCATCTTTAGATATTTTATCTCATGTACGTCCGACACATACAGTCCGTAACAACAATTGCTTCGCCACCCTCCGCTAACCCAATGAAGTATAGAAACTATATTTTCTAACAGTTTTATTAACGAAAATCAAAAATGCTTTATTCAATTTAGGCCTTGAGAATGCGCTTATGAACGTCAAAACTACAACGGGTTTTGGAAAACAACCTAGTCATCGAGAAGAACCGGCAAGAAATTCGATCTGTTTTATTTTTTCACGATATAATGATATGATTTACAAACATAGATAGTTACGTTCGTTTTTGGTGGATACACAGAGAGACATTTCCATATTATAATAGCTTTCAGACATTAAAACCCACTTGACATGATGCTTGAACTCAATATCCGGCAAATCGGTAATGTACTTTGGGACTTTACTGTAATATTACTTAGTTCATTATCATCAGCGACCATATAACTATTTGGCATTAAGCAAAATTATTGTCACATTTTTGTCTATAGAAAATGAGACTCTACAACATTAAAATTCTGAAACTTGAACATGGTTTACTACAATATCCTGACTTAACTAACAGCAGAGATATTATTTCTACACAAAGCTTACTAGTTTTGTAACTGGAAATATAAAATGGGTCGTAAAAAAGATGCAAAACACAACACTATAACCCGTATGAGAAGCAATGCAGAAATAACAGAGACTCGGTATTAAAATAAGAAATATATACTCAGAGAAGCTTAAATTAAATAACTTACTAATCCTTTTCAATAACTCATCGATTGTAATGTCAGTAAACAAGATAATAAAGGCAAGGAAATTCATTTGGTACGGCCGTTTAGTGATTGTTTGTATAAAGCAAGGGCAAGGCGGGACTATTGAACCGATGATAATTTCTCATTGTTGGTAACCGATTGAGATTCAGGGCACTGTGTTCAGTTGAGCGGTAAGCGAGTAACCATTTATAAAATTACTAGCTGACCTGGCCAAGCGTTGCTGTGGCTCAGTTATTGAAAAAGAAATTAAAATCAAAATTAAAATGTGGCGCCATCTATGGAATTTCTACAACAGTCGGTTCTACAGTTTTTTGTCAAAAAACTAATTTATAGCGCCATCTGTTCGAGACTGATGAAATTTACAATTAATCAATCTTGACAATCATTTAATTTGTAATTAAAAAATAATGAAACCGTTAATCGAAATGTAAACTATCCTATCTCTCAAGTTGGACCAAATTATACATAAATGACACAACATTTCACGAAGATCGGTTGAGTAGTTTCGGAGTTCATCGTGGACAAACATAATGACACTGGATTTTTATATATGTAGAATTATTTTAAATTTAAACTTCTTATGGTAGTGCTTTGAAATTCTGATCGGCAATCGTATTGTGTGGCGAAAAGCGGTGGGGGTAAACAATGTGTCGGGTAAAGTTTTGTAAACAGCGCTTCTTGTCGGATTACCGAAGTTAAGCAACGTCCGGCGCGGTCAGTATTTGGATGGGTGACCGCCAGGGAACACCGTGTTACGTTGGCGTTTTGTTTTTTTTTTCTCGAAATATGTCCCAGTAATACAAATGTTTCCCTTGTACCGTATGTCTTTATGAAACACCTGTTTTCTTCCCTTTTTATATTCATAATAAATAAAATTACACACATCTGATGTTCGTGAAGACCTTCGCTAAACTTAGAAGAGAGAGATGGCTTTCGAATGTAACTAATGGTGAATCATTTTTAACACCTGCTGCCAGGTTGTAACTTAACTTTACAACGAATAGTAACATAAATACTATGTCAATCCCATCGTAAAATTTGGTTTTAAATTCTTATCTTTTAACTCGTATTCAAATGCGTAGAGCTATAATAAATTGGAAATCGTTTACGATTAGCATACGTTTTAAAGACTGATGGTTTCTTTATGCATTTAGGGCTTGTCGTTGTCATCTACTAAAAGTTTGAAGAGAGATTCGACTATGGAAGACAACTATAACACCAATTTCTGCAGCGAAATGGTAATTATTTCGTTATAGCGTACGATTTGTAGTAGAATCATTCGTAAGACTCACATGCCAATATGTGTCGCAGGAATTCTTATATGTATAAATAGCTTATCTTAGTTTAGCTTAGGCAGATTCCCGGTTTTTGATTGCACTGAGGTTCGGCCGCTCTGGTGTCCTTGATCTTGTTGCCAAGCGGCGAAGTGCCTTAAGCGCTCGCGGTATAAGCGGTATTTTTGGAAAGAGATTAATTTGTAATTTCGCGTCATAACATGCTACGTCAGCATGACCGGCCGTATTGCGTTTGCGCGGCTTGAGTCAGACTAGCGGCGCGTAGTATAGGGGCATGTGTACATATAATATTAATATTTCGCAGCTCTTCATATGTTACACTGATTAATAGACGTTATAAATAATTATATAATTATCGCTCCGAGTGCCGGTAGATGTGAAAACCAGACTAATGTTAATAATTTTAATAAAAAAATTCTGAATATTTAAATATTGTCATTCACATTATCATTAATATGATGATTCAAAAGAGAACACATTTATTTCATTGTTTTCAGTTTTCACTTCTGTCGGCAGTCCTTGTGACTGCTCCGATTTTTTTTTATATTTGCAGACTGTTAAATAAAGCATATATATATATTTATACTGATAAACGCTTACGCTTATGAACTAAAGGCACGACTCTAAATGATCTTGTACCGATCAATGATCAGTTAGTAATACTATCCGAAACGATGTCAACTTTTAGTACGGTTCTATTGAGTTGTGAGATGCGCACGCGCAGTTATTTACTTTGGTAGTGGAAATTGGTATCACGTATATGTAATTTGTTTGATACGTCGGTACGTATTTTTACTATTTTTTGTATTTCCTTTTTACATAGAATCTTGTTATAGCCAGACGACTTTTTTCAATTGTGTTTATACAAGACGTCAATCAAATAGAAAAAAAATACAAAATATACATATCTACATATACATATCTACATATCTTGGAGTGTATAACGCACGCATAGATAAAGTATTACCAAAATACTATTTAATTTATTTTTAACCTGTTACTTTCATCATATATTTTTATATAATTTAAAAAAGTATTTTATGCCCTTCAACTGTATCCAGGTTACCAACAAACTTGTACCTACTAAATTTATATGTAATCGGTTTAGTGATTTAGTAGTGTAAAGAGAGTTACTTACGGATTATTTATATTAGCCTGGATACAGTTTTCTATTACGTGCACTTTTTTAATTAAGTCTAGTACAATAGTCACTAAATCTACCTACAGATGCGAAAATTATTTTTAACTAGTGGGCCCGGCAGACGTTGTTCCGCCCTGATTATAAAAAAATCCTGGACAAATTATATACCAAAACGTTCCTCGTGAATCACTTTATCCACTGGTGAAAACTGCATAAAGATCCGTTCAGTAGTTTTTGAGTTTATCGCGAACAGACAGACAGACAGACGCGATAGGGGACTTTGTTTTATACTATTACTAGCGGGTACAGCAGACGTTGTCCCTCCCTGATTATTAAAAAATCTGTGACAAATTATATACCAAAATGTTCCTAATGAATCACTTTATCCACTGGTGAAAACAGCATAAAAATCCGTTCAGTAGTTTTTGAGTTTATCGCGAACAGACAGACAGACAGACGCGGTTGGCGACTTTGTTTTATACTATGTAATGATTTTTAAATTGAAAGCTTTTTTAAGTCGATCGAGATTTGGAACTCGATGAAATGAAAAAGCGACATTAAAAGAGACAAAGATATACATCTATAGGATTTATCATGCGAGAGAATGAGATAGAATATATTATCGTTTATATGTATATTCTATAATCCTTTATAATACTTCTACCGCGTGTGAAACCCACACTTTTTATATAGATATTTCTTGATCCTTAGGAAAACAGTAATTACTTCGACCCTACTAACTTTAAAAACATAACGAGTCCTGCGAGCTCATAAGAATTTATAGATATTTTAAAAAAAGCAAATTAAAATTTGCATTATGTCTAACTGGTCAGGTTATTAAAAGCGTTGTCTCATTAAAATATCTTCACACCTTTTTATACCCAGTGGGAACGTTGCGCATCACATAAACTTGTTTATGGCTATAACAAAGATGCTGTAAAAACAGAATACCATTACCGTCACTGTTATGCGTTATTAAAGCAGCATTTATGTGGACCTTGATATGTTATTACACATTTAAGGGATATAAAAAGTCGAGATGGCGATCCTTCCCCAAAAAAAACGAGTATGCTTTAGACCACATGACTGAAGTACAACTTCTTTAGCTCCATCTATATGTATATACATACTATATTATATTCATTTTCTACAAATATTTGAATTTATTATGGGTTTTCATTGATGATACGAAACGTAACTCTCTCTTTCTATCTTCAATAACTTATATCTCCGTCTCAACTTGTCCGTTCAATCCGTTCCAACGTCCGTTCGCCTTGCCAATCACACGTTTTCGTAACGCTCTCGTTACGTATACACCTGCTTACTACTCAAGTCAAGCGTGCGTAAAGAAGTTTTACTTAAAAAATCGGTCCGAATCGTGATGTTTGGAATCGATTCATGAGAAAATTCAGGTCTAGGGGATCGATTACTCAAAAATCGATCTCTAACATTTTATTTCTATGAGGCTTTTTTAATTAACAATTATTGTTTTATTTTTATCTAAATAGAAAAAAAAACGAATAACGTTTTTATAGAATGACTTGCTATATCAATTAAAATAATTTATTTCTATGTATAAAAATCGATTACTCGATCTCATATAGCCATCTCTAATAAAAAGGACCTCACATCTGTTCGTACCAACCTAACCAACCTTATTGCGCGTTGCCGCGCCATGTCCTATAACCAGAAGAGTTAATAGGGGAATGTTGGTAACGCATCCTTAGCCGCGAAAACATGACTTCGTGACTCGCTATGTTACGTTTCATTTCACGACAACTATGTAAACAACAAGGCAACTAGTGATTTTGTCTTCAAATTTGCATAGCGACATCTCTTGGTTTTTCGTGTATTGGGTACTATCAAATACTCTGCATTTTATTTGAGACTAGCTGTCCGCCCCTGATTCACACGGCTTTAAAGAAGAGAAATCAAATCACCTTCCCAGTACTATCATATATAGAAATAAAATAGCAACTAAACAAATGAAAATCTACCTTTCAAATCTCACTCTCTCCGTCTGTCTCACTCACTCATTTTTATACGAGGATTTATTAACACATATTTTTTTACATTTCCGTATGATTTTATAAACATTTATTTCCAAATAAACCTTACCCTGACATACACAAAATGACTAGCAAAATAGGTGCACCCATCACACATCACGTGTTTACATACATTCGCTGAATCATTTAGAAAATTTTCGCCTCATTGATTTTTACTTATAAAGATTTAAATACAATTTTATTTGCAATAACTTTGTGTTGTTTCAGTGATGGATTGAAAACGCATGGGTTTAGCCGCAGCGCTGCTGGAGGCGGCGGCGCGCGGCGACGCACCTCGACTGGCGAGCTTGCTACAAGCCGACAAACGAGATATAGATGTCGCTGACGAGGTAATCTACTGACTTTATGACGTCACTATATTGTATTTATATCTTACTTAACAAACTAATTTTAAGCGTCATCTGTTCGAGACTGATGATTCTTACAATTAATAACAATAATCAATATATACAATAATTTAATTTGTAATTAAAAATATTGAGTCCATTAATATTAAAATATTAATTATCCTATCTCTCAAGTTGGACCAAATTATGCATAAATGCTAACAACGTTCATGAAGATCGGTCGAGTAATTTCGAAGTTAATCGTGGACAGATATCAGAACACTGGATTTTTATATATTTAAGATTAGGTATTTAATTCGACTTGTACTCCTAATGTAGAAGCTATGAAAATGCTTTCTTTGAAATCAATATTGAGGTATACTACATCTAAGGTATTTTAGTAGAAGATGTTGAAGAAATCAAAATCAAAAACACTTTATTCAATTTAGGCCCTGAAAAGGCGCTTAGGGACGTCAAAACTACCACCGATTCGGACAAACAACCCACTCATCGAGAAGAACTGGCAAAAAACTCGATCGAGTTTATATTTTCATCATACACATGTTTACACACGTAAACAAAGTACACGAATTCCATAGCATTCGTTAGTACATGCCGGGCTTCGAACCTGCGGACATCGGGATGATATTCCACCGGTCAAACCACTAAAACTAGAAAACGTAGGTTAATGTGTACTTAAAATTAACATAATCTATACTAATATATAAAGCTGAAGAGTTTGTTTGTTTGGTTGAACGCTATGATCTCAGGAACTACCAGTCCGATTTGAGAAAACCCTTCGATTTTAGATAGCTCATTTATCGAGGAAGGCTTTAGGCTATATATCATCACGCAAAGATCAATAGAAGCGGAGCACCAATGAAGAATGTTTTAAAATCGGGCAGTTTTTTCCTTTTGAGAGATATCGTTAACGTTAATATTATATACGTTGCCATGGTAACGTGGTAAGTTTCTATCGCAAACATTGTTAAAAATTTATTTTGTTTTCCTATTCAAAATTTGTTATCTATTACGTATTATAAAAATAAAGTTTGTGTATGTACAATTAAAATAACAACTTTTTGATAAATGTATATGGCTACAAATGACCAAAAAAATTTTTTTTATATTAAGTATTATATTTTGTCTATTTGTTTGTTTGTTCCGGGTAGTCTCCAAAACGGCTGGACCTATTTTAACGGGAATTTTACTGGCAGATAGTCGAAATTATAGCGGTTGACATATTGTACTTTATTGGTCCGCGGCTTCGTCCGCATTGCTATTTCCAAAATGGTTGGACCGATTTTCACAGGGTGTTGACTGGTAGATAGCAGACCTCATAAAAAGTAATTTAGGTTTTTTTTATTCGCCTTCGGCCGCAGTGCAATATCCGTAATGCTTGAACTGATTTTCACGGGGCTTTCATTGGCAGATAACTCACCTTATAAGAAGTAACTTAGACTATTTTATTTTGTTACTCAAGACTTCGTCCGCAATATTCTACTATCTCCTAATCGGTTGGACCGACTTTCACGGGACTTTTACGGGCAGATAACTAGTGAGATCGGAAGACGTTGTCCCGCCCCGATAATTAAAAGAAAACCTTGAAAAATTATACTTAAACCTTCCCCATGAATCATTCTATCTACTGGTGAAAACGGCATGAAAATCCGATCTGTAGTTTTTGACTTTATCACGAACAGATAAACAGACAGACCAGAGAACTTTTTTTTTAACCGACTTCGAAAAAGGAGGAGGTTACTATGTTCGGTTGTATGTTTTTTTTATGTATGTTAATCGATATTTTCGTCAATTGTGAACCGATTTTAATGATTCTTTTTTTATTTGAATTGGTACACTATGTAGTGATGAACTGCTACCTGTGCATTCGTCTGTGTGAAATTGATCAAAAATATGTTACAACGGCGTGAGACGTGTGCTTTACTGGACTCCAAGAATAAATATACATAATTGAAAGTCATATATTTGTATGTAATATTAATCATATCATCTTTTTGGTCAATTTGGCGGCCATATTGTTTTAGTTACCGCATTTGCGTCTACATAACTCAGTGATTATAGCGATGTATAAAAATAACTTAAGTATATCGACAATATGGGCATATTATATCTATATAATAAAAGATTTAAGACATATTGTTCGATAATGTATAGCTTAAAATTTTCATTACTTTCTTATATAGTGTTAGTGAGCACTGACTGTGATATATAGTAGGTTGAAGTTCCAGGTATGTTGCTGATGACAAATACCATCCCATTCGATATACTATTGGTATTCATATATCTAATGTACACGTTACATGTTACAGTAGATGGCGTGCGTGTCGTAGTTACAAATGTTTTTGTAAAAGCATTTCTGTAATGTACACACCTACTTACAATTTTACATTTCTTTAATACATTTAAAAAAAAACGCGTGCGGAGCCGCGGGGCACAGCTAGTATTTATTTATATAAGAACCATAAAACTATTGACATGAACGCAAATTGACATGAACCCTGGTAAACGTGAACACGACATGTACAAAATAAGAGAAAGTGTATCATAGCATTAAAACAAAGAAAAACAAAAAAACGAGGCAGTCATAAGGACTGCCGACAGAAGTGAGAACTCAGAAAACTGAAATAACTGTTTTCTCTTTTGAATTTTTAAATGAATACCATATGGGAAAGACAATATTTAAACATTCAGAAATTGTTTATTGAAATTATCAACATTAGTGTGGTTTTCACATCTACTGGCACTCGGAGCAATAATTATATGTATGTATATATGTACATATATATATATATATATATATATATATATATATATATATATATATATATATATAATCAAATATATGGTAGGCTGCACAATCTCAATACAAAATATCAATATGTACACAGGCCCGTATACTACGCGTCGGTAGGTTGAGGCAAGCCGCTCAAGTGCAATACGGCCGATCATGCTAACGTAGCATGTTATGTCGCGAAATTATAAATTTATCCGCTGCCAAAAATAAGCTCAACGCGTCTAAAGACGTTTTCACTTTAAAAATAAAGTGAATTAAGCAATATTTTTTTTTAAGTTGAGCCCACAGAAACAGAAGTATATATCAAATTTGAAATATAAACTATTACAAAAAGAAAGCATGCGATGCAAAGGGCAATGTTAGTCCATGTAAATTCAAGCTAATGGTAAATTAAAAATTTTGCCGATTAAATAATCGACTGCCTATATACTGGAGGGTAATTTTTGAAGAATATAAGGATTATATAAAACCGTGTAATAATTTGTGTATTTTGTGTGTTTATACATTATATCAGCCATCTTTCTACATGTCTGTAGCGGTTTGATTTTATAACGTAACTAAACGTTTGGAGTATAAATTTAAGCTACTGTTGCGGCATTTGTTATCGTAATAGGAAAGATAATAAATAATTCAATTAGCAAATTACCTTAACAGGGATGACGGTATAGTTTATAGAGGCATATTCCAACTGGTTCTGTTCGCACAGCGGTAGCGCGGTATCACGCTGATAAGAATTGGCACCCCCCCTGCGAACAAATTAAAACGATCCGCGACACGCGAAATTAATACAACGCTCTTGCGATGAAATATGACCCGTATGCTTTTGTATTTAAATAACAAATGACATTAGTCGGCTATAAAACGTTTTTATTTTCTTTTTTCTGTTCGCTCGGAATTAGGGTTGACGATCTTTTGTCTTATTTCAATAGTAGATTATTGTATATGTAGATTTGTTTGTAAAATCTATTTATGTTTTTGAATTGGAACTTGTTACGGCACGATATATGCGTTATATACACGGACAAAATATGTAATTTCTATGAAACAACATAGAATTTGTGTGTATTTTACACACGGTAGAAGTGAAACTTTCAAAAAGAAAGCGAGAAGAGTGAATGTCTCACTGTAACCGATACCCAAGGAAAAGCAAGATACTGCTCCCACTCTAACCGACACAGTGCCTGCCACCAGTACATTTAGTCACGCAAAAAGTTAACACATCAAAATTTCCTAAGAAGTTTCACTTTAAAACTTTTATCACGAGAATCAAGTCTCTAAGTCGGCTTGTAGATTTAATAAAGTAATAAAGCGGAGTAAAAAAATCTTAGGTACAAATTGAAATAACTAATAAACGTAACGTCTCTTAAGATAAAATCTGTGTTCAGGAGTTTAGTGAAAAGACTAACAAAAAGTTTAAAAAGGTGTATACAAAAATGATATCCAACAAGTCCAGCCCTGCGCCCACACGACTTTTAAAATCGATTAATAAATAATTGAAATGCATCGATTCTTCGTGCCGTGTATATCGATTAATCTGTACCTGTCGCCAGAGGGCCGTTCTGTAAGAATAATTGTATTTTTGATTGTACGGTACAGATGATAAATGTTCGGAGAGAACAGGACGTTGTTTGACTTGCGGTTATAAAATTAAAAGCTTACTAACAGGTAGAGTCTAATTACTGTGAGTATCTATTTGAAAAGAGACCATAGTCCAGTTCTAATTGAGTTTTATTTTTGGCAACCAATCTTATTGATTATTACTACCATTGTCAAGTAGGTAATGATATTACAAGTTTCTTACGATCATTTCAATGTTCTAACAAGATGGTGGCCGTCTTGTTAGAACTTTCCAGGGAGTTTTTGTGGTATTGTTTCCCATCCATCTTACTTGTACACAATAACCAAAGTATATTACGTAAAACAACACTAATATTACAAAATGTAGAGCCAGATATTTAACGCAATATTATGAATAAAATATAAAATCTACTACATTATATTCCAAGGTCCCGCCAAAAACTCCGTTGGCTAATTGTCTCTTACGAAATATTTAGAGCTTACTTAAAAATAGGACGATTTACATAAATTTTATCACATGCTTTTTTTGTAGAGCGGAAAATATCATACAAGGAGCAATAAACAAACATAGTGTTAGTTACACTATTAATTGAACTGAAAATTTAAGAAAAAACATCTTTTGCAGTTCTGTCGCATTAAATTTAGAGAAAATTCGAGAACAATCGTGAAAAAATATATAGATTTTTAGCACATACATTACATTATTACATATAAATTTAAATGAAGTACTTATAAATATATTTTTGTCATTCAATCTGTTAGAAAGATTACAAGTAATATATTAAAAATCGAGCCTGAGCTCACACGCGGTGGAAATGAATCTTAGTATTCTGATTAATTTTTAAGAGAATGTGATGAACACACTATGGAGGTTGTAAACATTAGTTTTCTAGATTTTGTAATCTATACATATAATAAGAATGTAATTTTAACGTGTCTGTACTTTTTCGATTGTCGTAGAAAAAATTGTTGCAGGTGTCTTCGAATAAGCAATAAAATACATTTCAATCATTTTTAGAAATGCCCTTTTGTATGAACACGCATCACTGCTAACGAACTGAGTTCACAATAAAACCTCATTTCATTAAAATCGGTCCAGTCTATCAAAACTTATTGTTGGAAAAGTAGATAAGTAACTTTATCAAATGACTTTATTAATCACTGATTTTTACATAAGGTTCCACGGGGCCGAAGTCGCAGGCACAACTAGTATTAATATATGTAACTAGTTAATATATGTATTAACAATGTTAATAATACATAACAGAGAATAATATTTGAAAGTGCGCGATAGTCACTACGATCCAAAAGAAAATAATCTGCTATAGACGTTAACGTCTCTCTCTCCCTTTTTGTATACATTTCGTGTACATTAAGAATATACTATCTCATTCCCTCACAGCCTAAAACCTATAAATACATTTATAGCAATCTCTTTTTTGTTACACATTATCGTTTCATAAAATCCAATTCATACCGTCTCAAAAGAAGATTCACTATAACAATTAATGGCACATACCAATTCGACAGGGTTTAATAACCGTTATATTTTAATAAACTGTGTGTTTTACTATCTCGCCTAATTCGGTAGCCGCCATTTTAACACACTGACACAACTCGATCCGTTCGGAAACGATTCGTTCCGAGTTATCATTCGGAAGTGATTGATCATCTCGATCATGGCGTCTGTTTACACTGACGCGGTTGCGTTTAGAAAGTTTTTCGACGTTATCTCGTATCTTGACGTTTGTTATATATACTCTTTGAATCACTTTAACACAACTTAAATAGATGTTACATTCTTTAAATTAATACTTGTGTTTGACAAATAAGTTGACAAGTTTAAAACCTTGTCTATCTGTTCGCAATAAACTCAAAAACTACTGAGGGGATGTTCATGCGGTTTTCATTAGTAGATAGAATGATTTACGAGAAAAGTTTAAGTATATAATTTGCCAAGATTTTTTTTAATTGTTTGAAATTTAACAATAAATGCTGAAAGTGTCAGAAAATGTCAAGCCGCTTGGGAGTTTTCGTCGAAAACGCTGCCTAATCCCTTTGAGATATAACATAACAATAGAGATAATAAACGACGGAGACGAAGTCGCGGGAATCAGCTGGTTTATTTATATATTAGCAGCTAACCGCGACATTTTCTGCATTTATATCTTTATAAATGACTAGCTGTTCTCACGATTTCGTTAAACTTGATTTAACATATCGCTCGGGTACAGTATTTTTCTGTATATCTAACAATATTTATACGAAATTTCATAATGATAGGTTGAGTAGTTAAAACGTCAAAGCATAACAAACAAATAAACGAGTTTTTGGCGGGATCTTAGTTTGTCATGTAGTGGATGTTATATATGTTATTTATAATCTTGTGTTATTTGACTCTATATTTTGTATTTGTATTTGTATTGGTGGTATTTTACGTAATATAGATCGGTTATGGTGCACTAGTAAAGAGGGTGGCAAATAATACGACGAAGGATTAATTCTGAGATGCCACCAAAACTCCATCGAAAGTTCTAACAAGGGGGCCACCATCTTGTTAGAACATTGAAATTATGACAAGAAACTTATAAAATTATTACCTACTCGACCATGGAGTAATAATGTAGAAGATTGGTTGCCAATAATAAAACTAAAAAGTAGGTAAAAAAAGCCTTAATTACCTACGGTTTAAGTATCATCTTAGGATTGAATTAACGATATCTGTATCTTTATATAAATATTTTTTAACGAATTAAACTTTAATACATCATTTTATATTATAATTTATTCACACATTAATCTCAATATGTGTTCACATAAACGAGATATTAATCCATCTATCATACTTAAGTGAAGCGATCCTCGAGCTATCAGATATAATTGACTTGAAATTTCTCACTCTTGAATTAATTTTCAATAACAATGCAAAAAAATACGCTTCACAAGTTACGATCACTATCTTACAGCTATAAGCAGAGTCTATACAGTTGGGTGTGAAACCTCCTTATTTCAAAAAGAATTCAAACAAATTATTGTAGGCTATCGGTAACTTATATCTTCTGTCATCTAGACGCAACCGAGCCCGGTATCGAATACTTGGGGATCATTAAAAAACTAGTTCGCTTACAACAAACCGGTCCGTTCTTGTTATACATTTTTTATTTTGTTTTTATTCGACCGCTCCCTTGTGTATAGAACGTTCATGTTCGTTATTTTCACATTACGAGAATGGAATCCATCAAATGAACGCGACTTATCCTGTTTACGGAAGTCATGTTGAAACAAAAACATATATTGGTGAGTTTTTGGCGGGATCTTGGTATATCATGTACTGGCTCCATATTTTGTAATATTGGTGCTGTTTTACGTAACATAGTTTAATCTAGGTTACTTTAGCAAGTGACGTGGATGAGAAATATTACCACGAAACATGGATTCTAACTTGCCACAAAAACTTCCTAAAGTTCTAACAAGATAGCCACCATGTTAGTTCTTTAAAATGATCGCAAGAAACTTGAAATATCATTACCTACTCGACAATGGCAGTAATAATCTACTTTAAGATTGGCAAAAATAATAGGTCTTTACCTATGAAATTGCCGTTCTGTAGTACTGGCCATTTCAAATCAAAATAATTTTTATTTGGCTAAGAATTCTAATTTCAAATTAATTTTATTTTAAAAACATGGAATTCTTTTTCCAAAAGTAGTCATTTGTTTATTGATTAGTGTTTCATCGCATTTCAATCTTTTTTGTCATCATGGATACGTTAAAAATTCGAGTAATTATGGAATATGAGTACCGTCGTGGCAGCAACGCGGCACAAGCGGCACGCAAAATCAACGACGTTTACGGAGCTAATACTACAAACCAACACACCACCTGTTATTGGTTTGCTCGCTTCCGTTCTGGGATTTTCGACCTGAAAAATGAACCTCGCGGTCATCCGAAGACTTTGGTCGACAATGACGAATTAAAGGCGACTGTGGAAGCTGATGATACACAATCTACGGCTGAATTAGCAGCAGCTTTCGACGTTAGCGTCAAAACAATATTGGTCCAATTGCGTCAAATTGGCAAGGTAAGAAAGCTTGACAAATGGGCGCCCCACGAACTCAATGATCGCCAACACGAAGTACGCGCCGAGACGTGCCTTGCACTGCTCAACAGACACACAAATGAAGGAATTTTGAACCGCAATGTTACCCGCGATGAAAAATGGATTCTGTTTGATAACCGCAAGCGCTCAGCAAGTTGGTTGGATCCTGGTTCAGCACTTATACAATGCCCTAAACAAAAACTTACCCCTAGAAAAGTGATGGTCACTGTTTGGTGGTCTAGCGCCGGTGTAATTCTTCACAGCTTCTTACCAAACGGTGTGAGCATTACTGCAGATGTGTACTGTGAAGAACTGAACACAATGATGGAGAAATTGGCACATCTCCAACCAGCATTGGTCAATCGCTCGTCTCCGCTGCTCCTGCACGACAACGCGCGACCTCATACTGCACAGCAGAAGGTCTCCAAGTTGCAAGAACTGGGGTTGGAACCGTCATCCGCCCTACTTACCAGACCTTGCGCCTACAGACTACTACTTTTTCCAGAATTTGGATAACTCCTTGGCGGGAAAAAAATTCAATACCCGAGAGGCAGTACAAAATGCCTTTGAAGAATTTGTTGCCTCCCGTCCAGCTGATTTCTTTAAGAAGGGCATCAATAAACTGCCACTGCGTTGGCAAGGATGCATTGATTGCATGGGTGATTACTTCGATTAATACAAATAAAAAATACAGGAAAAAAATTCGTTTAAATTTTTCATACAAAACGGCAACTTCATAGGTAAAGATCTAATATAATTTGAACAGAGCATATATACCAATATGTATTAAAATATCAATATCTAGTTAAAATCAATGGAACTTGTGTTTTTGACATCAAAATTGCGTATAGAATCCCTTGTAGAAATACCAACAATGCAGCAATATATAGATAATATATAGAACTATTGTGTTCTGGATTAGAATAGACAATTCATTGTTTGTCTCTGACACGACTCGCTCATGAAATACCCCACATTTTGTGCCTTTGTCAAAGGCCGGCCTTTTGGAAGTTACAGACACTATCTCTGCATTAAAAAAATATATTACCAAGGAGTCGCAAATAAAAGTAACACATTCTCTCTTACATATCACTGCATATTATAAAACAAAATCCTCTGCCAGGTCTGTCTGTCTGTTCACGATAAACTCAAAAACAACTGCACAGATTTTCATGCAGTTTGCACCAGTAGATAAAATGATAAAACGAAGGTCTAGGTATATAATTTGTCAAGGTTTTTTGTATTATCAGGGCGGGGCAACGTCCGCCGGGCCCGCCAGTATTATATGAAACTACCTTCTGCCCGCAACTTCGTCCGCGTGGCAAAATTACTTTAGCCTAACGTTAACACGCAGCGGAAGGTCTCAAAACGAAAAAAATATCCGATTTTGAAACATTTTTATTGGTGCTCCGCTCCTACTTGTCTTAGCGTGATGATATATATTCGATTATAACCTTTCTCGCTAAATGAGCTATGTAACAGTGAAAGAATTTTTTAAATGTGACCAGTAGTCTCTGAGATTAGTGCGTTCAACCAAATTAAAGATTACTACTCTCCTCTCGTACTTAACTCGAGCCGTCATTCTAATTCCAATAACTTTTGATAGAGTGAACCAATTTTAATGAAATAAAGACTAAGTTACTCTCGAGGATATGTTTTATGATTTTCTTGGTGGGGTTTTATTGTGAACCCAGTATTTTAGCAGTGATGCGTGGTCATACAAGCAGACAGACAGACATTTCTAAAATGATTGAAATGTATTATATTACTTATTCCTAGACACCTGAAACAATTTTTTTCTCGCTAATCGAAAAGGGACCTACACGTTAAATTTACATTCTTATTATATGTATAGATAACATCTCGAAAACCACTGAATCGATGTATAAAATTAATTTTTAAATAGTCAGGTCGGTTTTTAAGATATGAATATTTTGTTACATGTATATAACAAAAATAATTTTAATCGATACAAAAAACGACCAGTACTAAACTAACTGTAGGCAAAAGTCGATATTTGATCAATACTCTTGGCTCGATAATTTGATTTATTAATTTTTAATGTAGAAAAGAAAGAAGAAGAAATGTTCATATTTAAATTCGCAGTTATCATTTTTATGTGCGTGATTTTAAAAAGTTTCGTGGACCACATGAAAATCCATGGTAAGCCGAACCTAGCCCGCGGGGGCGGTATTGCTTATATTATTATACGATATAAATCATTACAAGTTAACAAATATAACTTAGTAGACAATGATTTAGAATAGAATTACTACGAAAAAACAGTACCATAAATATAACATTTACATTTAATTCGCGGTGATGACATTTTCCAAAAATCGGCTGAGTCCCTTAAACGCTCGTCTTAGTAGTCCAGTGAAGCTGCTAAGACCGTGCTAGGTCAATAGCGTAGTCAGTTCGAAAAAAAGATGACATTTTCCACTTGCAAGTAGTGCCTCGGACATGCGTATTATAAATAAGAAATACTCGGAGACAAATGACAGTTATTTTAATCTCATAATTCTGAACAAACTCTGCGTATGAATTCTAGAAAATGCAATTCTGAAATCCATATTTATAAATCTGCATTGAAGCCTCGTAAGCTATGAAAATCTGGTAATAAGTAACAGAGTACAAATCTACGTCACTTAAACAAATACAATGATAACATAGGATATAGCTGTTACAATGCACTGGGGAAGTTAATGGGGCCTCGTGCTATGTACCTGTCGCAATACAAAAACGTCCAACGGTCCGCCCCGTGTAAGCTGACAATTAACTTTTATAATCTACTTGAAGAATGTTGCCAGTTGTGTCCGTACCACAGATTAAATACAGCAGCTAGTTCACATTACAATGTAATGCTAAATGTAATTTTTGGTGGGATCTCTTGCGTGGTATAGTTCGGTTATTGTGCACCAGTGAAGTTCATGGGAAATAAAAAGACGAATTATGAATTCCGAGATGGCACAAAAACACCCGAGAAAGTTTCAACAAGGGGCTCAATATTACCCACTTCATAATGACAATAATAACCTTCAGTAAAAAGGATCGGTAACAAAGATAGGAAAAAGAAAAAAACTAACCTTCAAAAAAGTTGCAATCATAAAAATATATTATACTCTATGGTTTTTTTTTTTCAAACTGACTATGCTATTGACCTGGCAAGGTCTTCACAGCTTCACGGGACTACTAAGGCGAGCGCTTAAGGCACTCAGCCGATATACTCTATGATTATAAATATACATATTTGTATACAAAAATTCTGTGTCATGATGTTTGTCCACAATAGACTCCGAAGCTTCTCAACCGATCTTCACGAAAGTTGGCATTTATGTATAATTTGCTCCAACTTAAAAGATAGGATAATTTATGTTTCGATTAATGGCCTCAATATTTGTTAATTACAAATTAAATGATTGTCAATGTTGATTATTGTTATTAATTGTAAGTTTCATCAGTCTAGAACATATGGCGCATTAAATTAGTTTGTTGACAAAAAAATGTAGGACCGATTGCTATAGATATCTCATAGATGGAGCCACGTTTTAATTTTGAATTTCTTTTTCAACTACAGTTTATTCTATGGCGCACGTCTTCCGTTAATCTATTTACTACGTAACTTCGCTTTTTCTGTATCAAGTTTTTAAGCAGACTAATTACCTCATAATACCATATACTTTATCATAATTTTAGTTCATCATCTAATAACTGAGCCACAGCAACGCGTGGCCCGTCAGCTAGTTGTAGATAAAAATACAGCAATATATACCAGATATTTTTCGAAAGTCGAGTCTTGCATAGGTTTTGTATATTTTTAAATTCAAATAACACTCCGCAATATCGAAAACTTGACAATAAACTCTTAGTTGAGTGATGAGTCATCAGTTTCTATCTAATTGTAATGACAATCATGTAGCATTTAGTAATCACGATCGACGCAGCAATAATTGTTGTTTGGGCTGAAGTTGATCTATTTGGTACTTATAATTAGGTACATTATAGGTGCTGTTTCTCAAATCAATACCAAAAATAAAAATTGGATTATGCCCGTTAAGCAAATGTCGATATGTATGTATGAATCCCGCAGTGATCAAATCATACTATAATTGTAGGGATTTTTGTAACGCCCACCTAACTAGCTACCAGCCTTAAAATGAAAAACTGTCACCAACTACATTTACATGTATTTTAGTATATCCACTTAATAGCCTATCCTTCATTAAATTTAACGCATCTTAAATAGGTGAGGTTGTGGTGAAACCTATAAGAACATTAAAAAATTCGAACTTAAACTAAATGAAACTTCAATTAACGTAATGACTATTTAATATCTGTACAACGAGGTCGAAACTGCAAAAAGTTCAACTCATAAATAAAAAGAAATCGCCAATTAATTTTATAATACACATCATAGCTTAAAATTGTTCCGCTCAGATCCGCTACAGCGTTCGAACCTTTAACTAACTGTATTTTATACCTTGTTTAAAATAGAAAGTAAGTTATAAATATAAATGGGAACAGTTATTAAGCTATTATGAAGGAAGTTATCAGTTTTAATTATTGATTTATGATCAGCAAGTACAAGTTTGGCCATGTAATTTGAAGTTTATTAAATCAAAATCGATTGGGCTGGGTAACAATTAATAGCAATATATTAAAATATTTTATGCCCGTTAACATACTCAATTCATAACATAAAACAATTATATAATTGTTTTCATGATAAATTGATATTTTTTTGAGACAGCACCACTACTTAAATTTAAGCTAACCGTCTTTATTGAAAACTATTTTTACCATTAACAAGGAGGCAATTATTACTACTTTTGGAAGTTCTTATAATATCTCACAAAATTCGTGCTTCATGCTATTTTTTCACATCCAATTGGCTTGTACAAAATATACAACTCCTATATACAACATTCCACCAAAATGATGGGGTAAAATAACGTAAGATTAGGAATAAAAAATAAAAGCCATTATATGGCATACTAAGAACTTTTTCGTGAACGAAAAAGAATTTCGATATTTGGAGAAAGTCTATTGTTATTATTTTAATATACTGAGGCTACAGAATACATATTCCCTAACTTTGTATTATTTTATTTGAATTATCGTTTAGAACGTTCCAGAATATTGATTTATTTCAAATGCATTAATAATTTCATATAAAAGTGTTAGTATATAAATATAATAGAAACTTGTTGGATTACTCTGACCACAATTATTTTACAACTGTCCCTTTGGGGTTCAATTTGGATTAAGGGTCGCAGACCGTCATCACGTCGTGCCGAACCGATCAAGTACATCACTTAGGAAAAGTCAAATTGTTATAATTGAAGATATTGATAAAATGGTTTGTTGTCAAATGCCCAACAGGGAACAGGTTTCATGTATAAATAGATTTAAATTACATTGAAATTTAAAAAACAAAGTTAATATTTTATTTGCTTAATCATTTCATTCATCTATTTTAAATACTGGTTGAACTTCGACTAGTTATAATAACTCTTGGTCCTCTTCGAATTCTATAAAGAAAAACCAAATAGTCGGTTTTATAGTCTGCACACAAAACAAGTTAGAATATACATAGTCATGGCGCCTTTCCAGCGCGCAGACAAAGATACTTAGCGACGGCAATTTACAACTTCGGATGTATTCTACTGATATGGATATGTTAACTCGAATCCTATACTGAGCAAACGAATTCTATATTTAGCATGACTTACTTTGCCTAAATGTAGTACACAACAGGGCTATTATTAACTAACAGTTGCCTACGACTTTATCTGCATTTATAACCTTATAAGGGATTATAATTACATGGAACTATATTTTTTCTAAAATTATAGTAAGCTACATTACTCGTAAGTTTAGCTATCTGCCAATAAAAGTCCCGTTAGAATTGGCACACAGACAAACGGTAAAAAACTATTTGTTGTTATAAATACTACTATTGTAATAATGCTTGTCGTGTATACTTCATAGATACAAAATAGTGAATATAATCTATGCTACTATATATACTAAGGCTACAGAGCAACTTTGCACAGAAATAAAAATAAATAATAACTTCATACGTGAAGTAAGTAAAGTTCTTCAATATTTTGTAGCAAAAATGTTAACGGATCTAAGTCCTCAACGTTAAATGAACTCGTGTTTTTTATCGTTCCAGTTAATTAGCACGAGCCGTGCCATTTGTAGAGTTTTGTCGAAGAAAAAAGAGGTGGGAATGTGACGCCATTATGTTACTGATTCGAAGCAAAGGCACGACGTTTTAAGGCTTACATTCTAAGTGTAAATATTCTCGAATTTAAGAAATCTCAAGTAATCTCTTGTTGTACCCTTGATCATTTTTATTATTCCAAAATATTTTTATATAGGTATTTTGTAATATTGGTGGTGTTTTACGTAATATAGTTCGGTTATTGTGCACAAGTGAAGTGGATGGGAAACAATACCACGGAGAATAAATTCTAAGATGCCACAAAAACTCCATGGAGAGTTAAAACGGAATTATCACCAGAAACTTGTAATATTATGACCTACTCGACAATTGCAGTAATCTAGAATATCGGTTGCAAAAAAGAAACAAGGTTATGAGGAAAATATAAAATCCACTACATGACAGATTAAGATCCTGCAAAAAATTCCAGAAGCAATGTCTTTGTTAAACTTATTTGAGTTAGTTGATATACATTTCTAAAATGTAAATTAAATGTGCGCCAGCTTTCATTTGAATTTAGAACACGTTGAACCATAAACAACAAGGTTTATTTATCGCAGCGATATATGTCAAAGATACGACTTCATTTTGCTTCTCTTAAATAAAGACTAAAGACAAATCCGAAAAATGATATTTGATATGTTGATGTAATTATTGTAAAATAAAACTTACATGTCCTTATTAATTTATAGACTCATAAAATAAATATACATTTTTGTATCTACAAAATATGCTTATACAATTCATTCAAACCGAAGAAAACTATTAATTGTCAAATAGAAAACTGGTTTTTATGTAAAAGAGAATAGAGTCAAAATGATTATTTATTATGAAGTATAATTTCTATAATATATGTATGTCACTCTAGGTGTCTTTTATTGTTTGAATTGTATATATTAAATGGTATATACAAATTATGCAAAACCTATATTTATGCAAAGTAATACGTAACGGAAGAGTTTGTAATGATGTATAATTTCATGGACATAAATAATAAACATTTCAACTAAATACAGTATTAAATGTTTCAAGGCACCATTTATGGAATAATTATGATTGCTAGACATATAAAAAGGTACGCACTCAATCCAGTTCATAAAATTGGATTGGTAACTGGCTATCGCAATTTACAAGTGTATCATATTTTACATTGTTTATGGTAATCGTCCATAATAAGATTTAATTTATCTTTTTTGTCTTTTATATAGGTAAAATGATGGATTTTGGTTACATTTTTATGTCAATTATCACGATATCTTAATCTATACTAATACATAAAGCTGAAGAGTTTCTTTGTTTGTTTGTATGCTTGAACGCGCTAATTTCAGGAACTACTAGAACGATTTGAAAGATTCTTTTGGTGTTAGATAGTTTATTTATCAAGGAAGCCTATAACCTATATATCATCACGCGAAGACCAATAGAAATTGAGCACCAATGAAGAATGTTTCAAAATCGGGCTGTTTTTTCTTTTTGGCTGCGTGTTAGCGTTAGTATTATGGTAACGTGGTAACTTTCTATCGCAAACATTTTTAAAGTTTATTTTGTGTTCCTATTCAAAATGTTTATTCTACGTTTGTTTTATTTCCAATTTTTTACGTATTATAAAAATAAAGGGTGTGTATGTGAAATTAAAATAACAACTTTTTGGCTAATGGATATGGGTACAAACAACAATTTTTTTTTAATATTGTTGGTATCTTATATATTATAATGCGTGAAGTCAAAACTGTGTACACCTTTTTAAGCGAATTGTGCGAACAGATGAACGTGAAATTTAACATAGTTAAAGTTTATATGGAGGAGAAGTGCAGAAAACTATTTTTTTTTATATAAAATGCATTACAAGCATATTAAATTAATTAAAATATACATTACCCACACTACTGCTCGAATTTTACACAACATATACACACATGTAAATGGAAAAGACATTTTGACCTCCGTCACTTTACTCTTACGTTCCAATTACCTACCTTTTCAATATTTTTAACATGAATGACGTTGCATGCCTTACATGCCCTTTGAAATCAATTGGTCAAATTGTAGGTTAATTTTATAATAATATCAAATGTAAATTCATAATATACATTAATAATTAATTGATAAATAATTTATCTTTAGTAAATTTATGGAACCACTGAAATAATTATTATTCTCTTTGGTTTTATTGAATGTCAAATTTTTTAGGTGACAGGACGGCTTTCCCTTCATGTTGTCATAAGAGTAAAGCAATATTACTAAAGTCAATGTCAATATTTTAATGTTTAGTATTATTATATGGTAAACTCACTTCAAATGATGATTCAATAAAAAAATTAGCCAAAAAATACTATGTAAAATCAAAATAAGAAAATTTGTTTGGTACCATGAAAGTAATCCATGACTTAGATCTTCGCGGTTACAATGATGCAGTTCAACCTGATGTAGCAATTATATTTAGTACAGTTGATGATGAATTTTGAACAAAAATGAATTCATTTTCAAAAGTTAATGGTAGTATTAAAACATCTTTGTTTTGGATTCATCATTTGATTCTATTGTGTATCCATTACTGTTCCAAACGATGATACTAGGCATATCACTATTCCTCATAATCTACAGACTATATTTAATTCAATATCATCCAGAAATATAACCCACCCACCCATGGTGTCGTGTAAAATTAATTGAAAACTATGTCGTAAAATTTGCGATTGCGATAAAATTCTTTATTTTCGTAAAGTTATATTTACTTAGAATTTGAGAGCCTTACCACCTTATGTAAACGCCTGTTTTTGTATTTCAAATTTATAATTCAATTCAATTTTCATTTAGTTTAATATTTATATAATTTAAAAAAAAGTGGCAAATAACTGAGTAGCCATGATGAAAACCTTTGATTATAGATTATTGACAAAAGAACCCCAATAATGTTCAAACTTTAAAAATTCAATGAACTATGGTCGAATGTCGACCTCTGGGTGCCCACTAGTTTTATATTATTATATTTTGTTTGTTTGTTCCGGGTTATGTCCGAAACGGCTGGACCTATGTTAACTGGAATTTTACTGGCAGGTATCCGAAATTATAGCGGTTGACATATTCTATTTTATTTGTTGAACTGTTACCCGTGCATTCGTCCGTGTGAAATTTATCATAAACAAGCGAGTGAGATGTGTGCTTTACTGGACTTCAAGAATATATATGTTTGTATGTAATTTAAATTATATTATCTTATTAGTCAATTTGGTGGCCATTTTGTTTTATTTACCGTGCTTGCGTCTACATAACTCAGTGATAATAGTAACGTATAAGACTAACTTAATTATATCGACAATACGGGCGTATTATATATATATATATATAATAAAAGATTAAACACATATTGTTCGATAATGTATAGCTTAAAATTTTAATTACTTTATCTCTATTGTTATGTCCACTATAGTATTGTCGCATTAAACAAAATAGCGATTAAGAATGGGACAGTATAATTACTCAAAGGATGCATATACGTCGAAATAGTTTGGTAACCATTAAATATTAAGTTCATAAATCAACCAGCGCCTATTTTTGTTGTATTGTGAAAGCAATAATTTAAAAAAAACAATATATCGACATTTACGCTAAATGTTACAAATTATAGACACCGCCATCTATCTGGTTTTGGAGTAAAAAGTTGTATAACCTCAATACTAAACGCGTGAGATATTTCATTAATACTTATTTGTTTTTTATTTAGCACTTTTTATATAATTTATAAATCACTATTGTATTTCTATTTTTTAATAAATGAATACTTTTCCTAAGATATTTAATTAAACTTTTCCATTCGACACTTCACGTTATTAACATAGAAAAATAATAATATACAGATTACACAGAGTGAGAGTCGCATGGTGGGGTATAACCAATGATATTATAACTAAAAAGCTATAGATACGTCATATTTCATAAGCGCTTCGACAGAGCCTTGTTAAATCTTGGCTAGCTAGCAAATGTGATCTAGCCCCGTCAATCCGCCCGTATCTATGCAATATATAACTATTTCTTTTTTACCACCGATATTGGGAATATGCCATCCTACTTCCACATTTTATCTAAGAAGTGTGGCGGTACAATATTACTTTACGTGTGTGAGCGTTATCGTGCCATTTGTTTTGTCAAAATGTCATGTAGGTACCGTATCTACATCTTGTAGATTAGATATAATATCATTGAGTATAACGTTTTATTCTTACGTGAACAAAATATAAACAATGTCAATCTCCATATCGAATTTCATTCAGAATTGATGAAAAACTTGTGACTACATTTTGTAGGTTTATAACAAATCAGATGATACTCACGAAAGATTTTTTTCTATTATCCCAGACTATAAATGAAGAACAGAATATATTCTAACGTATTTGGTTGAAATAGAAATATGTCATTTTTGATTTAGGTACTCATGTGGTACCTAAGTGAAACATTCCACTGTGACCATTCGCGCGCCTTTTTTTATAAATTTTGTTTGTAACTACAGATAATAGTTTTTATTAATACTTTATACACTATACATCGATATATTTAGATTATTTAAATACATACAATTATGTTATTACAATATGTATATAAAATATGGGCGGTGAAAATGCCGATTCGTTAAGTTTTCAATCGTGAGTTTATTTATGACCATATTTGCGAACAGATCTGTTTACTATACACAAGTGATAAGAGTACTCGCGAAAACTCTGCTTGCCTGAAGTTTAAGAGGCCTCATTTTCCTTCATATCAGCATACACCATGCAACTATCACTCGTTAAAATCAGAAATCAATTAGATTATTAATTAATTTAGTTTAAATTTTGTAGTCAGCGTTATTGTTCCCCGGTCACGTTCATCTCGAAGTGACTGACGTAGAGAGGGAAAAAGTGGAAGGCATAGAGATGGAGAAAAGAAACGAATGATGACGATACATCACCGTGCATCAAGATTGGCCTACGTACAATTTTTCTTTATTTTATTTTAGGCAACCAATGTTCTAGTAGATTATTACTGCCATTGTCGAGTAGGTAATGATATTACAAGTTTCTTGCGATTATTTCAATGAACTCATAAGAAGATGAGAGCCGTCTTGTTATAATTTCCTGGTAGTTTTTGCGGCAAGTCAGAATCCACTCTCAGTCATAACATTTTCCGTCCACTTCACTTGTGCACGACAACCAAACTATATTACGTAAAAACCAATAATATAACAAAATATAGAGCCAAATAATACAAGATTATAAATGAAATATAAAATTCAGTAAATGACATTTCAAGAACCCGCCAAAAACTCAATATGTACAATTTTGGCCTAAAGATGCAGACTGTCTACAGATTTAAAAAATGGATACATTAAATGCTTATCTATACTAATATGATAAAGCTGAAGAGTTTGTTTTGCTTGAACGCGCTAATCTCAGGAACTACTGGTCCGATTTGAATTCTTTCAGTGTTAGATAACTTATTTATCGAGGATATATCATCACACTAAGACCAATAGAAGCGAAGCGCCAATGCAGAATGTTTCAAAGTCGGGTTAACATACGTATTATTTAAAAATATTTTCTCATTCTACGTAAACGAAGCCGCGAGTTAAACTTAGCGTTAGCCCATAGTAACTATTCCATGTGGACGAAGTCAAGAACAGAAGCTAGTTTTCTATATTCTTTTACAGGAATATTTATTGTTTCAGAATGGGTGTACTGCGTTGCAACGCGCGGCCGCTGATGGCCACGTCGAGGTTGTGCAACTTCTGCTGCAACATGGTGCTGACCCTAACAAACAGGATAACCTGGTATGTTAATTAATCCTTATAGAAGTCACTCTACAATTCTAGGCTTTATGTGTTGATTCAAAGCGACACCTAACATCGAACAAAAACTAGACTCAAATCTAAAATTCTCTAATTGTCCGCTTTAAAGATCGAAATTACAGTACTTGTGTACAACATTGTCTGTTCAGATTGTTAGTTCAATAAACCCAATAGTACTCAAACACTCCTTTAAAACGAATAAAGTAATTATTCCAAGCAGTTCAGGACTGTACATCTTGCTTTTTTTTGGTTATATAGACGATTTATAACCAATGATAAAATTTAAGAAGATGCAAAGAAAATTAAGGTGAAGTTGTTGCTAAGAGTTTTCTATTGTTTTTTTTTAGTTCTGAGTCCTTTACCGTCGTCATTTACTTTCTTATTCTAGTTCTATACAATAATTACTATTGCAACCAATACAAGCAATACAACAAAAAGGAAAATATTATATTAAATAATAAAGAAGAGTGTATAATTTCTAGCATGGCAACACATCGGCACATGAGGCGGCGTGGAAAGGATATTCGCGGTGTGTCGCAGTGCTTGCACGAAACAATGCCGATTTGCACGCGAGAAATGCAGCCGGGTTCGCGCCTCTACATCTCGCTTGTCAGAATGGCCATAACCAATCCTGCCGCGAAGTTCTTCTCGCCGGAGCATCGCCAGATTTACAGAACAACGTAGGTCATAGTAAATTAATAATACCCTCAGAAACAGTCTTTATATTTTGCGTTTAATTGATATTATAATCGTTTTCATATTTCAGTATGGCGATACATCTCTCCACACAGCAGCACGATACGGACACGCGGGTGTCACTCGCATTCTCATATCAGCGCAATGCCGTGTCTCTGAACAAAATAAAAACGGAGACACAGCCTTACACATCGCAGCAGCTATGGGTAGGCGAAAACTAACTCGTATTCTGCTTGAAGCAGGTTGTGATAAATCCATAAGGAACCAACAAGGCGAAACCGCTAGAGACATCGCCACCAGAAAGGGTTTAGAAGAAATCATACAAATACTCAACACACCAGTTTCAAAGCAAGCAAAGAAAAAATCTCGTGATAAAAGTAAAGATCGTACCATAGATGAACCTGATGAAGCTAAAACGAAAGATAAAAAGGATAAAAAGAAGAAGAACGTACATTTTGAAACTCCTCAAGTTCAATGGTCTCCTTATGGCTGCCATTACTATCCGGACCCGAAATATTTCCCCAAACCTAAGTTGAGCTCTTTACCCACCGAACCACTCAGAAAAGGCGAGCAGTACTTCTTAGATTTGGCAGGAAATATTAAGAAAGGCCCAATAGGTGCTGGATACACGTGTTATTGCGCTCCTTTCTTCAAACACATGGAAGATAAACTAAATGAGGACAAAAAAGATTTAAAGAAGCATATAGACAGAGCTCATGAAAAACTGGACCAAAAAGTGACAGATTTAGAAATGAAAACCCAAGGACAAATATCAGAATTGACAAGATTTGTCGCTGCTGAAAGGGCGTTGTGTAAAGAGAGACATAAGCATTTAGAACAATGGTTAACTCGGGGAATAATGTTCAGACAGTCAGAAAGAGTAAAGAAATTGGACTTTAGTCCAAAAGGTTCATTGGATATCCCTCCTTTAAAACGGACAAGAAGTTTAGAATTATTAGATTCAGAAGAATGGAACAAAGTACATGGAATCGTAAATACCTTTAACCAGAATAATGATGATCATGAAGGTAACACCAAAAATTTAAATGATAGCAAACTAGCATCAAAAAGTACAGAAATCCTGGATAGCAGAAGATCACCGAGCCCTATGCGAAGGTATATATTGAAAAATTCCAAAAGTAGCGACCAATTAGATGCTGGTCCTAGTAGACTATCACGACCACCTCAAATCCCTACGACGCTTCAGGATCAAAGTCATTTGCAAAATGTTACAGCTGAGATACACGTCAAATCTAATAAAGTTTCTGTATCGCAATCACCATCTTCCATGGAGGTCCAGGGTTACAATCAAAGATACCTATCACCAAGTCGCCAAACAGAATGTCAGTCTCCAACCAGCAGACCTGAATCAGATGAGACTAGAATTCATAGCGAACAACATGTGCCTTTATGGAAGAGCCAAGTGTTACAGAGAACGGCAGACGATATTAGAAAAAGAGTGGCTTTAGAAAAGGAAATGGCTGAGGTTATCAATAGAAATCCTAAAACCATGGATATATCACAAGACGGATACGTTAAACTTCGTAAACAAAATTATCAAGAAAACGATAAACCAAGGAAATCTGTCCAAGAACTTGTAGCACAGGTTGAACAGAAGAGGCCAATATCTCCCGAACCACCACCAAGAAAACCGCCCACCGAGATTCAACAACCACTTGCCCAACCTAACCCGAGTGGCATTTTAAAAATGCCTCAACAACCTCTACGTCCCGCACCCATATTAAAAGAAAAACCACCGAAAAGTAAGCGATTTAGCTTGCACAATCTCATACCATTCCCAACGAGAAAGACTTTCCATAGTCCACAGAGAGATAACGGAAATCACTCTGAAAGCAGCGATGAGGAAGACAATCCAATACGAAGTACAATTCAGCCTGGACCCATGAGAAACTCCAACCTACTTCAAACACTTCCCCTGCCTAATTATGGGCCCATATCAACCAAATCTCAATCTCCAGGTGCAACTCAAAACTCTTACGACTTAAACTCTATAGTTCCTAAAGATGCTTACTTCCATGAAATCCCGAACAGGCAAGGTTATATTGACAATGGTTTACCGACGACCCAACAGACGCAAAGTCAATACGACTACAATCAACCTGGCCTTCCTAATCAAGTACAGGGGCGAAATAGAAACCCATTGTACCACCATCAAACAGGAATCTTCGACGCTATGATGCAAGACCACATTTTGAGGGAAATGGAAAGAATACCACATTGTTACAGCGAACACCTTGACCAAAATACAGAAGTGGAGATTGCAAATCAAAATGATCACTCTCGTGGCGTTTACTACGATAACCGCACGCCACTGTACCCAAGAGGAACCATGAGGAAACCGACTCCCGACCACAGTCTCCTTCACAGCCGGCTTCAGTCCCTGGCAATCAATACCCATTTGACAGAAACTCAAAGCCAAACAGACAGGGAATCTCATAACGATTCTGGATATAGTACAAAAGTCTATGGAAGCTCTCAAGGTCCGTCCCCGAGTTTGTCCGGGCACGTCGATGACAACATTTCGGGGCAAAGAGTTAACCTGTCCAGTGGTAAAGCAGTGGGTCAGATTGGTGCTTCGAGCTTAGTATGATATATCTTTAAATTAAAGGATCAGTACAACCAAAATCAAGAGTTGCCTCATAATAACTACAAGCGTTCCTTGAATTAAGTCTTTTCGCCTTAAATCGTTGTGAGTTAATTCGAACAATAACTACAAGCATTCCTCAGACAAATTACATTTTTTATTTTCATAGGTTTCGTTATCGGTAAGATGATCAAGCCTGGATTTAATACTCTCTTCAAATCAAAGTTTAATTTTGTTTCCCATATTAATTAAAATCACCAAACCAAAAAGAGTAATTAGTAATTCGATAAAAAATTGCTTTAAGAACTTGCTTTGACTAATAAACAATACTAAACATATAAACTCAGTTTAAAGATCCTGTACAATTTAAGTCATGGGTTTTTAATGTGGACAAAAGACCAATGTTAATTTCATGTATGAAAATCGCAACTTTCGATAAGCAAACAGGGCATAAGTGCTTGTTTTGACTTCCTATAACGCTTCCAATAGAGGTCTGGCAAGCTTGGTTTAAAAGCATGATATTCTATATTTTCATATTTTTTATGAAATAGACAAACCTTTTTTTATAGCAATTTAGGTAATTTTTATCATTTTAAAACTCTTAAAACGTGTCTATCTGATATGTTATACAGAAAAAACGGAATCTTTTTCTAAGTCACTTTTAAACGTAAGTTTTTTTAGGAATTCACGCAAAAATATATTATATAATGCCAAGTACAAATTTAATTAAGATAAACACAGATGCCATTATTCACAAAATAAATATAAGTAGAACCATAAGCAACTATTTGTACAATAACATCTAAATAGGTAGTTTTATATTTTTTATAGTTATAAATAACATGCGTGTTGCTAAATAAAAAAATGTCACAGATTATAAAAACACTAAAATGTAATTGTCAAAAACATACAAATATAAAAATGTAGGTATTGTGTGTTAAACAGAGTATGTAATATTTGTCAATTAATTTTATTAAGAGCTTTGTAAAAATTATTATTTTCCTTTTTATTAGTTATTTTACACGTCTGTGCTATTATTTATTGTGTTGCGTTTTGTATTGGTTTATTCTAATAAAATGCACTTTTGAAGTGTCACAACTACTTCATTTGCGTCATTATTTACAATAAACAATAAAAGTATTTCGAATACCCAACTAATTTCACCATATCTAAACAAAATATTAAAAAAATCATTTTTTTAATGGTAAAAGCAGGCAAACGAACAGGTGGGTCACCTGATGTTAAGTGATCACCACCGTCCATAGGCACTAGCAACACCAGGGGAGTCACAATTGCGTTGACAGCCTGTGTATAGGGGAGGGGTAAGGAAAGGAGAAAGGAGAAGGGAAAGGGGGGAAGGAGGTGGGCTTCCGGCGGCTCTCACTGACCGAACGAAACGCAACAATGCAAGCACTGTTACTTTACGTCGGTGTTCTGTGGGTCGGGTGGTAGTACCGCGGGCGAGCCGGCCCATCCATGCTGAAACTAGTAATAGCTACAGCGTGGCTCTACCACCGTAAAAAGTCTAATTATACCAAACATACAATCCTGGTCAATCTTTTTGTCCACTCTGAATATAACCGTAAGTTTAGGCTTACGCGTAATTTACAGTCAATAGTTTAAAACAAAAGAGAGTAAAAATATTGTTATCGGAATTTGAAATTGGCGTTTATTTATCCTTAAGTTATGTGAATGCTATAAATATAAAGTATTTATACCTAAAATTGTGTCCTGAACAACTATGTACATTCAGAGCTGTCAAAAAGTTAGCAATCATTGTGTTATGCAATGGAAAGGATTTTATCAAAATAGTGTAGAAAAACATTTGGGTTAAATGTTTGTTTGAATTTAGTCCATACTCTCATTACTGTATATTGCAAAACAGATTTTTTTACACATTAGTATGTATATAATTCGAGAAATAGTATGTGATTGTTTTATTACTTCATAGATAAGTCATGTGTATGTATTTCAGTAAACATTTTGGGGTTTGCGTGGACTATACGAATTCATTTTAGCTATTAGACAACGTGCAACCCTATCTATGCTTCAAGCAAAATAAAAAAAACGTATCAGTTTTTTAATTATTTATTAACATTACAAATCACAAACCAACAGCATTATTATCACTGGAATGCATATTCCTATAAAAATCTTGCAATGAAGTGTGATACAAAGGTATTCCCGCCATCACAGACGATTTGGCACTCAATATTTTCACAGCAACATAATCTCCCACACTAATTCCCCTTTTACCACCATCGTCCGTTAAAATTTCCGTCTGATCAAACACGACTTTTGTATACAATTCATTCCTGCCCTGTAATTGGCCAGTTTTTTTCATCGTCCCTTCAACTAGTACGAGATGTGTGCTCCCGATTTCACGTTCGTTTAACCGTTGACTCTTCAGTCTGTAGGCTTCGATCATACGTTTGTGACGTTCCTTTTTCACTTCATCCGGGACATCGTCCTTGTAGCGACGATGGGCTGTAGTTTTCTGTATGACAATGTGTCTTTTTTAAAGTTCAACAATTAGCAGATTATAGAAAATTTTACAATAAATACCATATAGCAGGTGGAACAAGTATTATAGTGGAACGTTCAAGCATGTTGCTTTTCAGGATTAGCTGATTTATATCTCGTAATCGAATGGTGTAGTAGGGATCTCTAATCGACTGTAATGACCACCAAATACATAGTGAATATACAGTTACAGTGATTATTTTTTGGTTTATCATGTATTGAGATAAACCGGCTAGTACATATGCAGGCTCGCAGACGAGAATGACAGAGACGATCAGCAATGAATTACCGACCTCTCGATAATCACAGCTACTGCTAAATTGTCACTCAGACAGAGTGCCTTAGACATGGCCAACTTAATTCTCATGTTTTGTAAAATATAGGGCACCTGTCGCTCTCACCTCGCGCATGCTGTAAGGGAACAGGTAGGCCGTATTATAATCTACTATTTCCATCAACGATAGAGTTTCTTCGAATTCCTCATCAGTTTCACCGCAGAAACCGCAGATCATATCTGTTGATAAACCCACTGTAATAAAGACAAAACTAGTTAAATAGCATCCAAGAGAGCTTCGAAGAACATACTAGAGATGCTAGATAGGCTGATTTTGGACTTTATGGTTTACTTATTAAACTTTATGGTTTTGGACAGCACAGGGTAAGGATGGCTATTATTCGCAAAAAAAAAAACACTTAAATCGATCTGTGGAATTGATTCATACAAATCGATCATTTATTTATTTTGACGACTTTTTTTTGTTTAAAATTATTGTATGGTTTTATTTGTATATAAGTAGAAAAAAATCGAATCGCGAGTTAAAAGTGTCAGAGGTTGATTCACTAGATCGATTCGATGTTTAATATCGATTAAAATAATCGATTTTTCTATGTCTAAAAACCGATTATTAGATCTCAGATCGCCATTCAGGGGCTAATAAGTACAGTTGCCGAAACAGCCCGAGATGGTAACTCAGCGATAGATTTGAAATAGAATGTTCTACCAGCATATATTTTTTTTCTGCACCTAAATATAACTCACCACCAGGTATAGAATTCTGGACGTGTTCCACCAGACTGAGGTAGGCTTCTCGTGTATATCCTCTCCTCATGCGGTCCAGCACGGCGGTGGAACCGGACTGAGCGGGCAGATGTAACATCTTACAGATGTTGGGTCTTTCATTTATAATCTGTAATACCTGTTGATAACGCATACTATATAGGACATATGCTACTACTAGTTGACTCCATGATAAACTATTTTCAACATTAAAACATAGCGCCATCTATGAGATATTTATAACAGTGTCCCACAGTGTTCTGTCAACAAACTAATTTAAAGCGCCATCTGTTCTAGACTGACGAAACACGCTTGAATATGAATCTTATACTACGACAGGCGTGGTATAATAGGGCGCGTTCAGGTATTACGTAAGCAGATTTTTTGTAATTTCTGACCACCCTCCACCCTTGCTCAGCAAAAGTAAGCAATTATCTTACCACCTCCCCCCCCTCATGCCATCTCTCGACGGCGTCTTCTCTGAGACTCCGTCTCCCCACCTCTATCTCTCTGGGAGTCGGAGGCTCCCCACTTCGCTTCCTCGCCGCCGTGAATCCGTACACGGCGGCAAGAACTCCTGCCTCCAGCTCCCAAGGCAGGAAGCCGGCGAGCGTGAAGGCCACCGCCGAGGACACCGTGCGGTACGCCTAGATCGCCCTTAGTGCCACCGTGCGCTGCGCACTGCGGAGCGCACGCACGTTAACGGCACCGAGGGCGTCGGCCCACACCGGTGCCCCGTAGGCAGCCATCGCCCGCACGACTCCCATGTAGAGTCGGCGGCACCCGGCACTTGGCCCCCCTATATTGGGAAGCAACCGACCGAGCGCCGCCGCAGCTCCAGCATTTCGCGGTCCGAGCCCCGCGAAATGGAGCTCGAACCGCCAGCGCCCGTCCAGGGTGAAACCCAGATACTTCATCCGGGTTCCCACCCCGATCTGGGCGCACTCCACCATTATGTGAGCCCCAGGTGGTGGCCCTCGCCGAGGCCCGTGAAATAACAAGGCCTCGGTCTTCGCGAGGGGCACCCTGAAGCCCAACTTCCTATTGCGCTAACCACGAGGGTTATGGCCATCATAGCCAGGCGCACCAACTCCCCTCATTCCCCGCCCCAGACTACGACTAGCAGATTAGACATGCTCCGTAAGGGAGCACGCCGCGGAACACCCAGTCGTAGCCCATGTTCCACAGGAGCGGCCCCAAGGCCGACCCCTTGTACCTTGACCTTTAGTACTTACATAATACTTGAATAACCCCATTCGTCCGGAAATGTCCAATGGACTTAATAATACTTTGTTATACAAAAAAATTCGGCAATATTAGTTGAATTTTTTCATCACAGTCGCGGTTAGAAACGGATGATTGATATTTTACTCGAATTATATACTCTACACGATATACATTACAACAACCAAACTATTTGGGTAGCTTTGACGTTCATAAGCGCCTTCTCAGGGCCTAAATTGAATAAAGTATATTTTAATTTGATTTAAAAATCTGAAAACGCACCAAATAACAACACTAAACGACACACAAGTATGTATATCTCACCAACACAACAGAGAGCATTCCCAACATGACACGGTAATATGAGCACAGCTTAACACATAGTAATCAACCATAAGTAACCTTCATTTGGAAGATTGGTGAGAATGGACAAACTCCTATTTACTTTTTGAAATTAATTGTACGGGAAAGTCTCAACTTCATAAAGCAAAAGACATTAACCTCATCAGGGAAATCCTTAGGATGTGCAGCCGTGAACCTGATCCTCATTTCTGGGTCCACAGCAGACACCTGGTCCAGCAGATCGGCAAAACGCAGTCCGCCCTTCTTACTCTTGTAGACAGTTTTAAAACCTATATAAATCGGGCATACTCTTGAAAACCTTCCAAATAACTATAATAATAAAAATAAAACAAGATTTCAAAGTGCAATGGAGAAGATCTTTTAGACAGAGAAATTACATATTCAATACCCACACAGAGGTGATCAACTAGGTTAAAAAGTCATGAAAAAAAACAATATAGCTGTAGTAGTACCTACATGGAGAGAAGGACATACAAGATCTGTTGTCAATACTACAACATAATTAAATAATTGTGTCATTAAATTTCAAAATGAGCTAAATCCAATTTTAGCTGTTTCTAATATTTTTACGTTATTTGTCAAGTTTTTCAAATTTTGTACATGTAAAATATGAAATCATAAAAGACAAACTTAAAACCTTAGGACGGTAAAATTTGAACATCGTGCTCGGTGTGTAAAAACTGAAAATCTTAAAAATTTAGAACATATTATATAACAATTAAAACTGTATTTAATTCATTTTGAAATGAAGGACACGATTTACCAAATGACAAAAGATGTAAAAATCTGGTTTTTAACATTTTTTGTCTTATTGAAACTAAAGAAACTGAATACATTTAATTTGACGTTATATATCTATAATTACCAATATCAGTAATTATTTTAGAAAGTTGAAAAGTTTACTAATAATGTTACTAATAAAATAACTCGGAGTTCAATAATTTTTAAATATGACGTCATAATTTCATATGTGCCCACTTCATTTCAAACTAGCTATAGTCTATATTATAGAAACTTTAACAGCTCAAACACCAGAAATAAATAGACATTATTATTCATACACACAACTTACAATCATACACATCACACAAAAGTGTGTGGGAATATAACCTGCAACCTCTTAAATCAATAATTAGGACATAATTATATATATCTTATCTTATCGACTTCCAGGTCGTGAGTAACGTGGATCTTTGACAATTCTGTAACCACTATAACAAAAATTGTTATTTTTTTGTAATTTCTGTAGCATCTTCGGGTAATATTTTGGGTGTCTAAAGATTAAATATTACATTTTTTTCTGGCAATGAAATAATATACCTTTTGCTATTTGTGTCTCACTTTTCTCCTTCATTTCAGTAATATCTCTATAACTGTTGACATTCTGGCCCAGTAATGTGACTTCTTTTACTCCCTGGTCCGACAACTGTCTCACCTCCTCAACTATCGAGCTTACAGGCCGTGACCGTTCCCGACCACGTGTAAATGGGACTATACAATAAGTGCACATATTATCACACCCTCTCATTATAGAGCTGTAAAGTAAATAGGCAAAGCTTTAAGCATCTGTTAGTAAATTTTATTTAAAATCACAGAATTTGTGGTAAGCTCATATAGCACCATATTACGACTTTGGATTTACATTTGAGTAGATCACAAGCACCATAATGTATTTGTGTATCTCTTATATCTTAGTAATAAACAAGATGGTAGAGTGTATATCTAACAGGAACACCACCACTATGAGAACAAAACGCATTTCTGAATCAGACCATAGCCAGCTGCTAACAGAAATGAAGTATAGTAGAACAGAGGAGAGTGATAATAAATCGTAGTCACCATTATTTTTAGGCTGCACTGTGCTTATCTTCAAGTTCATTACCATCATTTTATCATCCTTACCAATATTATAAATGCAAATATGAGTTTTTTTGTTATGCTTTCACAAGTTAACCACTAAACAGATCATCATGAAATCATCAAGTCAATCATTCTAAGAAGGACGTAAGCTACCTTTCATTCGGAAAAAAGTACTGTTATCAAGGGATTAAAATCTACATTAATGTGAAAAAAGCCACAAGCAAAAGCTAGTAGTAATAGATAGAATAAAACCAAGTAAAAAAGTTTAAACCCTATTATTTAAAAAGACTTGCACATAATATATTCCAACTACCCAACATAGTATGTAGAAGAATCAACATAATACTGCTTGATTTAGAAAAGAACTAATGTTATTTGATAGTAGTTCACCACCAGTTAAATTCCAGCACCATGTCAAGCTGGTTTTAATGTCTATTATAGGGTGGATTAATATCTGAATGACGGTGACATCTTTTAGAACAACATACCAGTTATATTGATTTAAAACAAAGGTCCCGGCTGAATACCATATCTCGAAAACATCACCAGTTTGTAGGACTATCGGTTTTTATAACACGAGTAGTCTCTTCGATGCCGTTATAACCGATTTTGACTGTATTTGGAAATAACACCCCTCTCTGCATTCACAAATTAATCTATGTTTGTAAAAATATGCATCATGAAAAGACTATTACTGGCCATTGTAAAAAATATTAATTAAACCCTTTTTTTTAATATTATAGGGGGCAAACGAACAGCCGGTTCACCTGATGGTAAGAGGCCATTCAAGTATTACGTAAGCAGAATTTTTGTAATTTCTGACCACCCCCTCCCCCTGATCAGCAAAAGTAATCAATGTTCTTAACCCTCCCCCCCATAATAACATAAACATTTATGTAAGTATATTCAAATCTGTTCTAATTCAGTAAATAAATATTGCTAACATAATCACCATCCAGAGCCCCCAACCCCTATGTCATCAAAAATAAGCAAATCAAGGACCCCTCACCCCCATCGGTGCTTACGTAATACTTGAATGACCCCTAAGCGATCACCGCCATCCATAGGCACCAGCAACACCAGGGGAGTCGCAAGTGCGTTGCCGACCTTTTAAAGAAGGTAGGCCTCCGGAGCTCTCTCTGACTGAGCTAAATGCAACAATGCCAGCACTAATACTTCACGTAGGTTTTCTGTGAGAGGGGTTGTAGTACTGGGGGCGAACCGACCCATTCATGCTGAAACCAGTAATAGCTACAGTGTGGCTCTACCACCTACAATATAAAATCCCTTGTATATATGACATCATTTTAATGTAAATAAAGAACTTACATAAAAGCAGATTTGTTATTCTGATTCAGTCTTACTGGCACTACATCAGCATATGTCTCATCTAAAGACAAAAGAACATTAACAGCCGTCTGCCCATTCTCAGTAAGAGCCAGGAGACGAGGCAGATCTCTGTAGCTGTCTGGACCAGCCACTGTAATATTAAAATAAATAAAATAATGTAATTGATATGGGTTAATTTATTAGTTTGTGCTTTAATAATCCATATGGCTGGTGTTGACATCTGTGTCTAATACTAGTATAGAGAGATATCAACAATTATTGTTGAATGGTACTCAGTACACTTATTTTATTTTGAGTCATTATTAGTATTTCTAATTAATTATATTCGTCAATTTTCTAATTTTGCTCTCTATGATAAGGTAAGGTACTGTGTACACAGTAGACTTCAACAATAATTATTAGAATTTTTTTATTATTAAAATTATTACAATTTTATGGATGGATAGATAGATATGGATAGATATAGATATGGATAGATGAGAATTGTATTGTATGCTAATATATGAAGTTCACATTCCTAATACTTTCTTTTTGTACTAAGACAATGTACATAATTTATTCATTTAATTTGTTTGTTTTGTTGTATTGAAAAATGTTATCAACAAGGTATGAGAAACAGAAGTTGTTAATAGAAGAAGTAACAACTAGATAAAAGAAAATTACATATCTTACAGTAGAATTCTAAAACATCACATCAACAAGACTTTTTTAACAGAATATTCTAGAAACACATTTGCTTAATTCAAACTGGCTAATTGATTTAAAATCATCAGTTTTAAATATAATAATAAAACACTAAACCTGTTTACTATGAAACATGTGATCATCAACGGTACATGTGTATTAAATGCACCGCACTCGCCAACTGCTACCGTGGCATGCACTTGTTATTTTTTTCGCAAGACTAATCAAACCAAAATAAAAGAACAAGCAGGCGAGAAAAAAATTCTATCTTAAACTCTATGTCAACCCATTTTCCATCTAAATCTTATTGAATTAAATAAAGACTTTTGGAATCTAAGGACGACTTTTACCAAATGCCATTTAAAAATATTTAAAAACCTTTTAACTAAATGTTTATAAAGCTCTAAACGTTTTTAATTTAATTGTGTTTAGCTTGTCTTGTACCTTGTACTTGTTGGGATTAATATTGTGTTAACTATTATTATGTTTTGTTAATATAGTTTGTTCCAGTAAATCTGTATATTATATTATGTTTATAATTACTTTGAACACACAAAGCAAATTCAGTTCTGTGCATCATTCACGAGCAAGAAATGTTACATGAGATTTATTATAACTTATAAATGTAGTAAATAGTCAGGAAGGAATAAATTACTTCTTTCAAATATTTGTCCCACAGGTCTACTCAAAAATTCTATAAATTCTTCATCATAATCAGAGAATAAATTAGAAAAACCCATTTTTATTTTGGAAAAATATAGCACAGAATTATAAAATAACACTCCAGAACAGTTCACTAAACATGCTTAGCCACGCTAAACAGTTCCCATAGAGCATTTGACAGATTGCTAAACATATTTAGCGCCTTCACATTTTTGGTACCTACATTAGACTTGTTTGATTTAAATAAAAAATCTACAAAACCTACATAAGACCACTCCTTGAATATGGCTTCCAGATATGGAGTCCCTACTTCTAAAAAGATATACCTTCTAGAAAGTGTTCAAAGAAAAGCCACAAAAATACTGCAATCCTTATGGAAAAAATCACACCCAGACATACCGCATGCACTGCACTTGACTACTCTCGAAGAAAGACACCTTCGTGGTGACCTCATAAAAACGTACAAAATACTTACTCATAAATACAACCTGCCAACTTATATGAAATGTATATTTTAAGAGACACAACAAGATCTACAAGAAGAAATCAAACTAAAATAAGTCAAACACTTTCACACACAACAATTGCACACAATTTCCTCAGTAATAGAATGGTACTAAACTGGAACAGATCGCCGAAATATTAGATGACGAAATAGTATCTGCTAATTATGTACATGGTTTTAAAAACCGACTCGACAACTGACTTCGGACTAACTAAGTCACTTTCAAAAGTGAACAACTGCAGTGACCAAAACCCGACAAAAAATTTTGATACAATGTGATATAGACGTATCAACAATTATGCTGCTTGTCTATTAACTATAAATAAATTTTGTTTAAATATAAGTTCAAACAATTAAGTTGTTTGGTACAAGCAGCCCTAAAAGTGTTTTAAAGGGCTGCATTTGATATAAAAATTGAAGAGGATGGGAGCAGCAGGGAAAGGGGCGATTTCCCTTCCCCACAGAAAGTCATAGTTACTAAGATATTAATGATAAAAGTTTTGAGGTTATGTGTAATTTTCGGACAATCATTGGTAATTTTGTATATTACCAACTTGATGATTTTTAAGTTAAAACAAAACATTTTCGTCTCGGTTTGGTGAGGTTAGTTTAGACTTGCGAAAAAAATAACGCGAGCCGGCCGCGGTAGCAGTCGGCGAGCACGGTGCATTTAATTCCCAATTACCGAATTCTAAGTACCTAGTACTGAGAGTATATAAAAATAAATTAAAAATACAATAGCAAAAAATAAACTTACCTACATCAACAGATTTTTCTTTTTCAATCAATTTCTCTTTCAACCTCTCCGCCATGCATCCTAATAATCCTATTTTGACAGATTTATTATTATTTTTAACCATTGCTCTTCTTTTGTAACCACGTAAATGATCCAAACGATGCCATATCTTGGATTCAGCTCCTTCTCTAATAGCGCATGTCATGACTAAAAATATATCAGCCTCTTCTTCGACATCTGTCTTTTCGAATCCTTCGTTTTTCAAAATTGACCACACAATCTCCGTATCATTGAGATTCATCTGACATCCATACACATCAAAGTATACTTTCCTGTTTACCGTATACCGCTGGTCGACAGGTAAATAAGGTATGCAAGGTTGATTCAGATCAACTGGTTCTGTATTACCACTAATGAACTCTTTTAACCCTGGTCCTTGTTTGATTTTAATTTGTAAAGAACTAATACGAGTGGATTGGGAATAACATCGACAGGTCTTATAAGAGCTTATATTAGTCTTTTTAACTAGCCGAAAAAAACGTAGCGCGCTCACGGAAATTGACATACTGAAAGATTTAATTATAGTTTTTATACAGTATCCTCTATCATTACGTGAAATAAAAATCAAAATAACCTAAAAACGTTCTCAGCTGATTTTGACTAATTCAACGACAGATGTCAAAAACATAGGCATCTAATAATTCTATGGACGAAATATAAACACGCTTGATAATTTTTTTTTTTCAAACTGACCCTGTAATACTTATAATACTCTTTGAAATTTACTATAATATTGACCCATATTGACGATCCGTAGCGCACTGCACAGGACACGGATCCCACAATCACATCAGATCGCAGTGAATCACGTTTGCAGCCCTCATCAATCCTTTTGGTTGCTCTACTCTCAGACTATGCGAGGATCATTTCTAAATTTTGAGTCATTTGTTTCTTTTATGTTTATCTGAAAAGTTAGTATAAAAATACGAGTACAATAACTTTAAATTGAAATCGAATATACAAACATCTTTTATTCCTTATTTCTTTTTTTAACCAATTTTTGTACAAATAGAACGCTATTTTAACAAACTTTTTGTTCTTGGTGGACATTAAAAACTCATAGACTCACTTATTTCTTATTTGTGAAACTTTTGACGCTAATAAATTCAAATACTGCAATTGGAATCAAATTAAAACTATATCTTTGTCTGTTTATGACCGTAGAATTATCTTCGTTTATTATACATACTTGTACGACTAATAGTCTGTGATTATACAATTGTGATTCGATCATATTCCTATAATACTTATTATACTCTTTGGATTCGACGAAGATGGCAAATGTATAAACCACACCGCACTCTAGGGCTGTTGATATTTTTAAAAATATCGGATTTTTGATATATCGATATTTATAAAAATATCAATATCGGGCTTTAATATATCAAAAAAAAATATCGATATATCGATGATATCGGCTTTATTAAAAAAAACTATTGTAAATCTACTTAAAATTAATTTACAGTTTTTAATCCAGTCTATTTGTACAATTTATACCATAAATGTTTTTAAATGTTACATTACAGTTCTAAGGGCCACTTGCACTAACGTTTTTCAATCATATTGATAATTGTCATCATTAATGTTTTATCTAAATAAGATTATTATGTGTACCAATATTTTTCAGCCCATCGGACACCAAGTTTTTTAAGTAGGGGCCGTAGGGGCTGATTTGGCCGTTGGAATATTATTTCGATGTCTGCAGGTTCGAACCCCGTCGTGACTACAACGAATTTATCGGAATTCGCGTACATTTACTAATTTAAATTGGTAACACTACCAGTTGACGGTGAAAGAAAACATCGTAAGGAAACCTAAAACTGAGAAATGTTCTCATAGTACTACTATATGTGAGAAAACATACAACTGTGGATTACTCAGTTTGTAATCGCCAACACGTCGTGGACTGGCATGGTGATTACGCCCATACCTTCTTTCGGAAAGAGGTCTATGGCCCTGCAGTGGGTCTCTTACAGGCTGTTGTTGAATATTTTTCGGTAAGAGTTTTTTTAAATACTCGTTACTTTATATGTTCAGCTGTATCACTACTAAGATTACTATAACCAGCCTGCTCCAAACTCTGGTACCTCAGTTCATTGATCCAAAATGACGGCAGTGTAGACAATAACGGAAGGAATAGGATAAATACAGGATGCACGAAAAGGCGAAAGATGTTTAGGGTATCTTGCGTTCCACGAATGCACTTGAAACTCATGGGGAAGGTGTATAAAACTATTATAAGTCATAGTCTACTGCTTGCATCTGAATGCTGGGTTATGAAAGAAACGGATGAGGAAAAACTGTACGCGGCAGAAATGCGATTGTTAATATGTGTGGTGTAACTAGAATTGATAAAATAAAAATGTATCACATAAAGTTTGAAAACATCATCAGTGACAGAGAAGTATAGGAATAATAGGTTAGCATGATACGGGCATGTCATAAAGAGAGATGAAAGACTTATAACTGGAATAGTTAAGTATGAAGGTGGAGATATATAAGAGTAGAGGAGCCCGAAAAATGTATGGATATAGTGTGTGAAAAGTAACATGGGTATAAAAGGTGTGAATTTTGAGATTATATCTGACACAGGAGAGTGGAAAAGGGAAACATATTGTATCGACTCAACTTAGGTGGGATAGCGGTAAGAAGATGATGATGTATATAATAAATAATATCGACCACCGATATCCAAATTTTAATATCGAAATATCGATATATCGCCCAAAAAAATTACTCAAAAATATCGATATTTTATCAACAGTCCTCCGCACTCCAGAGAAAAAAGTATTCTGACGAGGAAAAATAAAATATGGCCACCGCTTTGTAATTTTATTGTTTGAGGAATTATTTTTTGAGTTCCAAGTTTGAAGTTATTCTTTACCTTATATAACTCTAAAGAAAGTTTTTAGTATATTGTAGTCGGAATGAGCAGTCGATATCAGGACTATAGCAAAGGTACTTCATTAAAAAGGGTGTAAAGTATAGCAACTTTTGTCAAAAAATCCTTGTGATTTTCTACTCAAATTTGTATTTTTATTTACCTTTGCCAGTGTTTTCGCATTGGCAGGGTCGTCTCGATCTGCGCGTGATGATTCTAGGCTGCATGAGAAACGCACTGAGAGGAGGCGCTCGAGGAGTAGATCCCGTTCCCCTAGACGTCATTCAGCATCCAGGGGTTATGACGCAAAGGAATTCTCCTCCAGCAGCCGGGACAGAGATAGGAGGACTTATGGTAAGACATAATTTAGTTCATGGTAAAGGTAGGTCGTTTTATTTGAAAAAATTGACAAGAGTAATGAAAAAACATATGATTTGGATATTATTTGTTTATTCGCTACTAAAGTATTATTTCCATAATATATTGGACTTTTATGTTGCAATTTGAACACTGCAAATTCTAGTAATCTTTTCTCTTACACAATTCTATTAGTAGAAATCCATATTTGGATATGGTCACGCCATATTCCTTCTTAAAGCATATTTAATAATCAAATACTAGAAAAATACTTCCTTATTTATGCTTGTGAATATTATATAACGAAAGTTAAACAAAGATGTCAGGATATATCAAATATATAACAATCATAGGTTGTCTTTTACTTTTATTGTAGTTCTTTTATTATTGTTTAACATCATCAGAGAATTAATATATTACTCTGAATAGTCCTGTTCACATATTAACCTTATAGTTCATAGCAAAATTTAAATAAACTTTGAATCTTTTGTTGATAAAACTCTCTATGACACTGGTGGAATTGTGGAATTTTCCACAGGGTTAAAGACTAAATAAAAAAATAAATAAACTAAAAGCAATCTTCAGGACAAATTAAATTATACAAACATGATTATCGCTACTCAAATGTTCAAATTAGCCTGTTTTATTTAACTGCATATTAGATTGTACCTGTGTTAAGTAATTGTTAATAATTTTTCTAAATAAAAAACAATTGCAAAGCAAAAAATAATAATTCCAGACAAAAAAAGTCATACAAGACAGTCAGACAGTGAAGAACATGCTGAAGAAATACCAGCACCTCCTCCACCACCTCGTATCACGAAAATATCAATTGATTTCTCAAAACCTAAAGCACCCATTAAGATGAGCTTTGGAGGCCCTGCTACAGTAAAGGCTCCAGCAAAGCCAGCTATAGCATCAGTTTTCAACACGGATGATGATGATGAACCAGAAGAAATGCCCGCTGAAGCAAGAATGAGAATGAGAAACATTGGAAGGTAATTAATGTGTTTTCTTCCAATTGGCTCCACTAAATCATTTGCAATTCTGAATATTTTATTCCCGTGACAGTGAGGAAGATAAATACAAATACTATATTAGTTCAATTTATTCTTTTTGTTCTGTGCCATTGTGATAATAGAAAATAATACAATAACCACAGAAAGTAAGAGGCTTTAGTACAACTATGGGAGCATACTTAGTAGTGTTTCGAATTTTTATTAGAGATTTCTCTTTAAAAAAAAAATGTTTGTGTGTTCTTATATACACACGTTAGAAGTTATACTTCTTTGGCGTAACAAGATAAAAATCTTTTCAAAATTTTTATCTTTCGCCCTATTCTATGTTTGTAGAAAAAACGACACTAACAATAGAAAAAGAGTATTTAATACATTGACGGTGTTATTACAAAAAAGTTAAATACGTATTGAACCCTGGCTTTAAAAAGGTTTCATATTAAATGCACCGCGGTTGCTGAATGTTCGCCATCTTGCTTTTTTGTCTCACTTTGGTTATGTTAGGTTTGACTTGCAAAAAAGGATAACACGAACTTGCCTCGGGCGAGCGCGGTGCATTTATTAGGAAACTTTTTTAAACCAAGTATTTAATACGTATTTAACTTTTTTGTAATAACACGGTGAAAGTTTTAATACAAACAAATATAAAGAAATAAAATGTTGTCTATAGCTAACTTCAGGGTGTCGGTTTTTTGTGACGGTGTGCGCGCGCATCGTAAAAATTTACTCTCCTCATTTTTCCCTAACGCGCCAAAAGAAGTATAACTTCAAAAATTTTAACATTCTTTTCCTTTGTTAAATTACAATCTCAAAACATGTTCGAACACACTATGCCTTTCAAATGAGAAGATAATCACGCTCACACTACTTCAGCCACTACTTGTCAAAATTGTAGTGTCAGCAACTGCATAAAATATATTTATTCAAGTAGAAGTAAAATAATTAAAAAAAAAACAATTCTATATATATATGTATAAAGTAATTAAAGTGTATTTAATTACTTTAGATTAAGATGGCAAAGTTGCATATCTACCTTTACACTAGGTAATATTAACAAGTGGTAGCCATTTTGTGTCAATGATTATGTTATGTTTTTGACTGACTGACTTTCCTACTTTACAACATTATGATCAGTCATGTGAGATTGCACTTTGTTATTGGTTTTCCAAGCATACAATTTTTAGTGAGTGCAACTCAAAATGGAGGTGTGACAACAATCTTCTTATTTGAAAGGCATAATATTTTCGGAATAAATATACATTCACCAAATTGTAATATCATCGGAAGCATAAGCTAGTTCATTGTAACAAAAGCTGGACATCCGAAAACAGTTTTTAGGGAATTCAATGAATAGAGTCTTAAGGTGAAATCTATAGAACCTACTCAGTCTTATCATATTATACTTACCTCAGCTTAAACTTTGCTAAGTAGTTACTAAGCACAATCTTAGGTTTCGTATTTATAGCCCTAATTACACGAAGTTTGTGAATAGCTTTGTTTAAATAGCATATAGAGTCTGTAAAATATCTTTAATTGTACAAAATTAATTGAACCATGTATGTTGAAATAATAATGAAAAAATGAAAGTAAATAAGTCAATGAAGCATGATATGGATACCTTCTTGACATTTCTGGAATAAAGTTCCAAGCCAATGACAATCAAGTAATAAGAATAATCACAAAAGTATAGAAATGGCACTGTCACATTATTACTATGTCATACTTTTTTTAATTTGTATAAGTAACACTCTAAGTTTTTGTTAGTCCTTGAATTTGATGACTCGAACTTAGCTCAGCACAAGCTGAGTGAATGCTAAGCTTGTGACTATAATTTAAACTTTGGACTTAAGACTGAGATAAGTCTGAGTGTGCTCTATAGATTTCATCCTTAGGAAGGGACCTTTACTCAGTTACAAGATTTGTATCATATCAATTGTAACTATTTTATAGAGAAACACCGACATCAGCGGGACCTAATTCATTTGGCAAGACTAAACAAGGTTTCTGCGATGCTAAGAAAGTTTTTGAGAAGAATCTAAAAGAAGCTCTGGAGTCGGGAAGCAAACCGTCTATAAAGTTCCCACAAACCATATACAAAATAGCGGGTCCATGATATTACAAAAAGAACCTTATTAAGAATATAAATTATTTTTTCTGTACTTATGAAACAATTTTTTTTTTTTCAAAACAGTGTTAAAGCCACGTGACATATTTCTATGGACAACAATAATTCTTATTGATAGCGGATCGGTAATGGACAAATTGCCAATAACTTTAGTCTATTAGCATTTCCAGAACCTGTATATAAACTGAGCATTGGATAAATTGAAGACCACATGTATAAAAGATGCTCTTGATCATTGTGTTGATATTTTTTCTTAGTCTTAATTATATATTTTGCTACATAAATTGGCTGGTAGATAGAATAAGTAGAATAAATCAAGTAACAGGCGACTAGTGGGTATATTTTTGATGTTTATTTAGAAAAAAAAAAACAATAAATTCAAGGTATTTTTTTACAATGACACTTAATTTACTCGAATTTACTATTTATTCAAATAGTGTGTCTCCAATACGAAAACTAAAATCATCTCAGAGCATACTCAATGTTCTTTTTTTTGGAATTTAATAACTGTCATTGTTTTATTTCCAATATAATGTAATTCCAATTATTAAAGGTCGAGGGTGTATACTGTAGAAGCTTGTTAACACAGTTCATTCATAAGTATACAATTATATAAATATTGAGGCTGAATTAATATTTTCTGCACCAGCTGTATTTAAAAAATGGGACCTTATTGATATGCTCTCCGGAATGATGTTTTACTTTTTGTTATGTGTATTGCAGAATTTAATTACATTACAATAAGCCTCGTATGTTATATAAATGCCATAATGCACTCTGGTAATTTTAATGAAATCATAATATATTATGACTCATTCATATATATATTATGTAAATTTAACGTCGGTAATCATCCAGGAAAAATGTTGTTTATTCTTTGGTAATCATCAACGACCGCCCTTTTTAAGTATTTGCTACAGTTTTTAGGTTTTTTTTAAATGAAAAAATGTCACAGACTTAAAATTCTTAATTGTTGTTTAATCGGTCACATACTAGAGTATTCATTAAGAATCATAAATATTATGTTCATACAAAATTAGTTTATAGGCTCGTTGTTTACTCTGTGGTTCTTGAAAATTAAATTTTCACAAAAAATGTACGTGGTTTTAATAAATCTTGTAGTTAATAAGAACAACACGTAGGAAATATAAACGAATCTTCAGTCTCTGTAACTGTGATTTCTTTGTAAATTTGAAGACACGGTACCTACTAACCATAGAGAAAATAATAGTACATGAGTACATATACTACAACATCGACTTTGCAAATGGATATTGCATAATTCATGTTTTGTTTACTTACTTTAATTTGGGGTATTAGCGAAAGTATTACCTCACCATTCCTCGCCTTGGTTAAACTTGCACACTGGTTCATCTTTTTTAAAACCACTTGTATGACTTATCGGCAGTTTATTCAGACACCGCCAATAACATATCCTACAATGAACTCAGGATCTTGATGAAGGAAAATATCGTGCATTGTATGGTGGCTGAGCTTTTTTTTAATATCTGAGTACATCTAATTACCACTCTCAATTTGAAATGTGTCATAACTCATTAGCGAGTATGGCCCAGTGGTTAGCGTTTTCAGACACTATTTATTGATCGACGTCGGTTCGAATCCTTACAAATTAGCTGGAGCTTTTCGGTGAAGGAAAACATGGCGATAAAATCACATCTGGCGGTAGAGCTTTTCAAAGTCCGCTAATTATCACCCTCAAGATGAAAATCTGTAACAAACCACCTGTAGTTCCAGCAGTTGCACTTGAGAGCCAGTCCCCTATAGGTTTAGCGTGTTTACAATATTGGACTACAACGTTATTTAACATCAGGTGAGATTGTAGAGAAGTATTAAAAAAGGAAGCTGTTTTGTTGTGAAACATCTATAGGTGAGGGTAAACCTGATTGTTGGCGTGGCGAGTGTGTGAGACGTGGCGACGCGATGCCATGCGCAATCTCTTTTGCCGCACTGAGCTCGCATACCTAAAGTGTATACAGTGTTGTTTACTACGTTACACATCTGCCAGGCGTCCCGTGACGGCTCATTTTGTTTTAGTTACCGTGCTTCATAACTTTCGTGCAATCAGCAGTTAAACAAACTAACCTTTATTCCATAAACATGACAGCAGAGACTGTATGGTTTCCGCTACGATGTATATTAGTTTATTTTTGTTTGACATAGCATTGTACTTAATGGAAAATTCAGTAACATCCGAGAACAATTATAATTAATTACCAACTTGATAATAGCAGTAATAATTGTAAGTAATAATAATAAAAAGAGCCTTAGCCTTAAAAAAAAAGTGTTCATATTGGAAAAACTACGACTTAAAAAAAGTAGACGCGATTAACCAACTAAAATGTGATCTAGACTTTAAACGGACTCATTAAAAAAGCGACTTTAAATAAACAATAGAATATTGTAAACGGTACCCTTACTCGCAGTTATTTAATTAAACTCGGAAAGATTGGGTATTCCTACTAAAGTTATCTAAGAGGCAAAACTAGACTTTAGATTTACGTTGGTATTAGATAGTTTTTTAATCTAAACCAGCATTTAGTCGCCTAGCCACTAGAAGATACCCTATTTATATACAAACTAGCGGGCCCGGCAGACGTTGTTCAGCCCTGATTACTGGTGAAAACCGCATGAAGAGCCGTTCATTAATTTTTGAATTTATCGCGAACATACAGACGCTGTAGGGGACTTTGTTTTATACTATGTAATGATAGGCAGTGGGAAAACGGTTAAGAACATCTCACTCCTGTTTCTCAGCTAATAATCTTCATTCTTTTTTGTTTTGTAACTATTGACGAGCTTTAGTGTTATCAATAAAAAAAAATCTTTTTTCTATGGACGAAAGTGGACCACTGGAAGAGCACTCTTATTAGAGAATTATCTATCATTACCCAATTTGCATGATGACTTGCTATGAAGAAATTAAGACTAGTACAACAAAATGATGAAACTTCTGAACTACCTATTTTAGGACCTACCATAGCTACTGTCATACAATTACAAATTGGTCAATATCTGCTTTTAAAAAGTATATGGATTGAGAAATATATGAAATAAATAAAAATGCAAGTTTTTTTTAGTTATTATTTAATAAACCCTCTACTTTCTCTGCACATTTTGTGGACGCGCCATATCCCTCGGGAAGGTGCTCTTGGGCGGTGTACGGATCCTTCTGTCCTTCTTGGACCTGTTGCGCACCACTTTACTGTGGATCGCGCATGACACGCAGTAGTGGAGTTTTGCGTACAGCTTCGGTAGCTGGAATGCTGGAAAATAATTATTACATATAATCAAGGAGTCATCAATCATTCTTCAAGGAGTTTCAGGCTTGCCTAAGTTTAATAGAACTTACGAGGATTTGAGTTTGGTTAATTGATTTATTGGACAAACAACAATCGAATTTGAAAACAGTTTAGTGCATCAATCTCAGAGTTACAAAATCAAGATTGAATGTTATTTAAATAAGAATAAAATTATCAATTTCAAATGACTTTTTTTATCAATTAAAAAACTTTTGGCTATGTAAAAGAAAGATACTGAGTTTTTATAACTAAAATGATAAAAGATTGATTATGGTGGTGTCTTTTTTTAATTTCCATATAAATAAGAGTTACAAGGCTTAAAGAATAATGAAAATAAATAAATCTAGAATCGTTTTACTTGTGCTATACTTGAATTTTTTTACATAAGCTACAACTTTTGTTGCTACATTATTATTGACATTTTCTTTAATTTTTCACCTAGATATACATTTAAAATCCTAAATTACTTGATTTTTAACTAGGTCCAATATTCAAATTTTAATTATGTGTAAGTTTGATTTAATATTTGACTGTATAACAGTGCTGATTATATTCATAATAACAATTATAATTTATATAACAACTAGTCGGCCCAGCACACATTATTCCGACCTGATTATAAAAAAAAAAACTAAACAAATTATATACCAAAACCTTCCTCATAAATTCCTCTATCCACTGGTGAAAACCGCGTGAAAATCCGTTCAGTAGTGTTTGAGTTTATCGCGAACAGACAGACAGACAGATGCGGTAGGGGACTTTGTTTTCTACTATGTAATGATTACAAATAGTAATTATCAATAAATGTCGTGTTCACCTATAACTTTTTAACACACTAGAATATTAGGTGTCATTGTTATTGTACCCATTAAAAATCATATGCCTAATTCAGAACATGCTCTGTACTGATAATCACAGAAATATAAAAATAAAATATTAAAACTTAACAATAAAGTTACATCACTACAAGTTCTGAAAATATATGCAAGAGTTATAATGTCTAATAACTTTTTAAAATGAAAAAAAAAATTGAATATCATCATTGTTATGCTACTGTATACAATAGTATGTTATACAAATGTGATAATGCAGTTTGTGACTGCACCAGTCTTTATATCACTGTTTTTCTGCCTGGATGATCTGGGTACATTGTATATCGGGTGGATATCGCCCATTAAGAAACCAGGCATTGTATCGACTACTATTACCAACTATACTTTAATTCTTAGTATTGTCCTGAATTTTTAGTTTGCATACTATTTTAGATATATTTAATATGTTTAGATCATATTTAATATTATGTATCTCAGTGAGACAAACCAAGAGTACGATCAATGCTATTTTACAGGAAGGTTACCATAAAAATTCTGCCATAAATATCTTTCAAAGTTTTTATAGATGATTCAGTAGTTTTAATGAAATTAAATTTTAAATATTACTGCATTCTAAAATCAAGAAACACAAAATATTGCAACGGCCGGTAATGATTCTTAACCATCAACACAAATGGATTGTGTATCTAAGCAAAAACTTTATAGGTGTCATAAGTAGAATGGATACAGCATTATGGGTACTCCTATCTCGCTATGCCACTCATCTTTCAAGTGAAAGTAGCAGAGATTAGTGTAAATGAATATATAACATATTTTGTATTATCTTTGAAAGTCATGGTGATTGAGTGGTTTGACTGGTGGAGTATTAATACAATATCCGCAGGTTCATACCCTGGCATACACCTACAATGTTTTTAGAATTAACATACATTTACTAATTAAAATTGATTACACCATCAGCCAATGGCGAAATAAAACCTGAACCTGACATATTTTTGTAGTATCAACAAATTCGAGAAAATATAGAACTGGATTTCTTCGAATTCAAAATCGCCAATCTGTTGTGACTATACCTACGTTCAGGACGAGGCCTAATAGCCCTGCAATGTGACTCTTACAGGTTGATGATACTTTGTATTTCTGTTTTCCTCTTTTGAAAAATGATTAAATTTCTTAGTTTATTCTAAACAATATTGTAATCACCTGAACATTGACAACCATAACAACTCGCCTATTAGAAGTAGCAATCTGTGATGGTACGGTAGTCCTGTATATTGTTAATTATAAATGCATTTTCCACTTTATGCATCTTGCCTAACCATTCATAGTTAGATTGAAACTTGAAATCAATACTGTATCCTCATAGAACTATGTTTGCAACATATCTCAGGATACACGAGGTGAGTAGGAAAGCAACTTGGCAACTCATTCCATACCAAGGGAAATAAAAACAGTCTGTTCATGATTTAGTTTACTATTGTGTTGCTAAATGTTAATATTTATTGGGTAACTCACACGTATATACGGAGGCTTCGTTTATGTCTCTCACAGCGGCGGCTTCTACAATATTCCTTATCACAAACTTTTTGATGGCTTTGTCTTTAGGCACGCAGCGAGCGCAGTTGGTGCACCTCACGGCCTTAACGTGACCTCGGCCGTGTTTGGCGCGTCCTCCATTGCGGCGTTTACGAGTCTGAAAATTGAAAAAATGCCGTGTGAAGAAAGCCACATGCTCAAACACAACGGTTCGGCAAAGTGGATAGAACACCTAAATTCACTAATCAATCTATAGATATCATTGTGATTTTAAGTTATTTACTAAATAAGTTACTTCTAGAAGTATTTCAACTTTACATAGTATATTTATTTCAATAAACTTTACGCACCATGTTTCTAACCTCCGAATCTTTGAACGAAGAACGACGGAAAAGACATTTTACACATAGATAAGAGACAGACTCTCTGTTAACGAATGGTTTCCGGTCATTCGTTTACTGTTTGCGCTGGAAAGTTTGTACTTATTTGAACACCAATTTACAATTCATATTTATCTTCAAATAATAATTAATTTTATGAAATAAAATAAATTACAATATTATATAAAAAAAGGAAAGGTGTTAAACCGGCTTTACCAATTTTCTTAACTTTTTATATAAAATCGTAGTATGTAAATTTATTGTTATTTGAAAATAAAAAATGATTTGTATTTTTAAATGTTTACTTTTCTCAGAAATAAATTTGTCATAGACAAAATAAAATTTCACAATCATTTTCGTAATTGAGTGATTCATTCAATCCGTTCACAGTCAACAGCAACACTAATCTTTAGAAAAAAAAAAGTCTGTCACGAACAATTTATTTTACTATGTAATAATGTTATTTTTGTTTGCTATTAATTTTTGGATTTGGTAGAAAAAATCCATTGTTTTGCTTATTTTACGTTTACCCAAACTGTTTGTAACAACATGATCTGTGTTTGTGCTCGATAAACTTGATTCTAGTTTACTTCGTCATCGTGTCTTTCTCCGAATTATCTTCATTTTTTTTTTTCAAAAATTACCTCAAAAGTGCAATGTGGTGCAGATAGTTAGTGCGCCGCGTGGTGTGAGTAGTGAAATGTCACAACATGGATGCCCTGAGAGACTGTCGAATAGATCAAAGGGATTCCAGGAAACAGGAAGCCAGGCCACTATGGAGGTGCTGGTGGAAACGCTCACTGGCACAGCTTTCGAAATGACCGTGTCGCCGTCGGATACAATATTCGCCATTAAATCGAAGATATTTAGAGTCGAAGGTACGTTTATTTGTTCGAATTATAGAGAAAATATGATTCCATTCCTTACTATTGCACAAAGGATCATGATTCAATACGTCCGCATTGATAAATAAATCGCGACGTAAAACAATGTTCCTAGTGTAACATTCTCAAATAATAACTCTTCTTAGTGACTAATATAATTATACATTACCTTGTTTGTATAGAAAAATCTATTGAGAAGTTATGTAAACATGCCTTTGTATCTGTACAAAGTTGCCATAAAGTGGAAAGATTTTAAATCTTTATATCAACATACTTATTTACTGGTTTAGATCCTATGTAGAGTTGTTTGTGACAAGCTTCGTCATCAGTTTGGACTTCTATAAGCCATTTTCAGCTTAGTGTTTTATAGTATTTCTTATGAAGATAGTATAAAAGGCTAGCAATGAAAATAATATGTATCGTGTTGTTTTCAAGAAAATCCGATTGTAATATTTATTTTAAAAAATCAATTGAAATAACATATAGTTGTTTATTGAAGCCAATAGTAAGTATGTACAGCAGTATGAACACAATTTTTGAAATACTATTATATAATAAATATGAATAAGAAATTGTTATAACTTCACCTAGAGAGGTATACTATCTTTATCTGTGGAAGAACTCTTAAAATGTGTGCCTGGCTTGTTACCACTTTAAAGTCGAGAGTATCTCAATAATAATAAGTGTAGTCCGGCCACTGCCACTTGTCTCTATGCTTAGTGTATTATCGTAAGCCACACTGTTGCTTAACATCATTGTTGTCAAGTACTAAAGTGTAAATTAGTGAAAAAACATCTACATGTGCATTGCACAGGATTCTTGCAGTAATACTTAGATTAAAAGCAATACTTCATCTTCACTTGCATGCTGATATTTTTTTTAAGTATTGCATAGTTGTCAGGTTTTTTAAATTATTTCAGGGTATTAATATAAGGATGAAGAAATATAGAAAAAGTGTTAAAACAATCGTTGTGTGGTTTTACATAACCACAATGCGAGTGAAACTTTTTTTCAGATAGTAGGCATTGAACTGAAAATATTCAGAAAATTTTCAAGTTAGGCTATTAAATTGTGTTTGAATATTAACTTAATAATTGTGAAATGGGAATGATATTGGGATATCAATAGTAGACAAGATATCCAACTATAAATTTTAATTTCAATTTGTATATAATAAATACAATCATTCAGATGATACACATATTGGGCTTGGCTGCTCTACCAAGCGCTATTCACTAGTACACCACAACAGGTTGTAATGTAACAAGCGATAGATGATGAAAAACTTGAGACTGCAAAATTTTCACTTTAAAACAAAGATCAGCTAGTGAATATTTTATGTAGCTTTTCTTAGTAAGTTTCAGGTCAGCAAGCAGAATTCATATTTTGTTTGTGTGCATTAATTACACATTGCAATGTCCTTAAGTACAGTCAGTTTGCATATCCTGTAGTACACATCATTTATAATTGATAATTTTCTTGGTGAACACTAAATTAACTTTTTGTATATTGTAAATATATTGATATTAGTTATTTATATATATATATCTATACATGTTTGTGGTAGTCAGATTTGCAAAGTCAGAGAAAAAACTGTTGAACAAAAATGTTTCTTACAAACGCTGCCTTAAATATGAGAGATATATGATTGAGTTCTAGAGAAAAGTTGTAGAGCTTGATAATGCTCACAGCATATGTCTAACTTTTATATTTAAGTCACAAAAAGTAGTTCTTTATAATAAAAAAAATAATTTAAATGGTTAAATGATGTTTATTGATCATATTATCAACAACAACTATGAATTCTTATCAAAATACATAGCACTCAGTACTAATCGAATCACACTCATAATTTCATCATATGTAAAAAAAATATTTACTGCCCAATGAAGTCTGTCACGGGTGAGCTAGTTAAGTTATAATTTTAAATGTTTTAATTTCAAACTAAGTATAAATTGTTTCATAAATAACTGTTGAAAACCTAAACATAAAACTGGTAATTATGCTCATTATAAAAGTCCTGTGTAATGATTGAAGCTGTTAGATCTCGGCTCAACATTGTTGTTAAATAACATGGAAACAAAGTACTATCAAAGTCATAAGCAAGTTACGGTTCAATGCTTACACCTCAGAGGCCCCTTGATATGAGTTTGGTATCATATTCTGCTGTCAGCCTTAGAGGTTTTATTAAGAAGATGTCATCATAAAACCATTTTTTTCCTTACTCTGTGGCCCCTGTGGAAATTCCACAATTCTGCTAGTGTCACACAATAGCACTGGTGCTACTTGCTATCACTGTCATTGAAAGTCTACACTCGAGACAGATTATCATAGGGTCTCCTAGTTGCCATAGTTGAAACCCAAATGTGTTTGTAAATGAATTTACTATAATCTGCTATATTATTTCTTAGTGTTATTGTAGTCAAACAAACACAAAAAATATAATTTACAAAATTTCACAGACCTTGATTATTTTTTATTTTTTTATGTGATAAAATGTCTAGCTCCGGCTGCACGCACGAAAAAGCATGACTCATTACCACGTTCCGCCTGAGCCGAGCGCGCAAGCGAGAGCGTGGAACAAGTGAAAGAGAGGTGTGATCGGCCTGCGAGTCATCTATCTCTCTTCCATTCCATCGGCCGATCCATCCAAGTCGTTGTCACGTTAAATTATCAATTATCGTTCCTAAACCGATTTTACTGAAAACCATTTTTTTTTACAAAATTTACTTTAAGTTTAAACTAAGCCACAAGGTTAAAATAATTATGACAGACTGTAGAGTTTTTAGTCTATTAACAAATGATTTGTGCATAAAGTTGTGTACTGCTGGTAAAAAACTTATTTATACTCTGTCTGCATTTGCAAAGAGTTATAATTAATCATTATGTAAATCTGTTTCACTCGCATAATTAAAATAAATAAAAAATAATAAATTCCATTAAGCTCTTAGAGTTTGAAATATATAGACATACACTTATAAAAACATAGCATAATATAAAAAATACTAATGTTATGTGACCTACTTTCAAATTCTGTAGCAACTGACATAATTGTAGGAAATAAATATTTTTTTATGAATTATAAAATTTCTCTTTTTAAATAGGGATAAACTGTTATTTATTTCTAACTTAGTTAAATATGTTATACTAGCGGACCAGGCGGACATTATCTTGTCCTGATAAAAAAAAAAACCTTGACAAATTATATTCCTAAACCTTCCTCGTGAATTATTTTATCTATTGGTGCAAACCGCATGAAAATCCATTCGGTAGTTTTTGAGTTTATCATGGACAGACGTGGCAGGGGACTTTGTTTTATAATGTGATAAATTAGTAAAACCCTTTTTTATATGGAGATTTTTCACTTTTCTCTATGACTTTTCATTTACTTTCATACAAACCTTGTTGCATGAGAAAAAAAAATTAGCCAAATAGGTGCAGCAATTCTAAAGTGATTTGTTTACATACATTCGGCAATTTATTGGTTTTTCTATAGATGGTTGTCAATGAAGTGAATGCCTATGATACATCTGTTCAACTTACAGTAATTATAAAAGTTTGTATGTGCACTTTTAGCACTTCATGAGGAAGGTTTAGGTATATAATTTGTCAAGATTTTTTTATTATCAGGGCGGAACAACGTCCTCTGGACCCGCTAGTCTTTGTTAAATGAACCCTATCGAAACAATGATGTCAAAGTAAATACTTGTATTTTGTTTAATTGTAAAATGTTTGTTGTGCAAGCAATTGCTTTTTAAGCCATATTATTTGTTTTCAATTATCTAAAATTGGTGTTTCATTATTTGGGGTTCTAATGCCTGGATAATGAACTAATAAAAAACAAATTATCCATTATAATTTGGATCTGAATTGAGTTTTTGTCATAAACCTACTGTTAAAAAATAATCAAGTTTTGTATCAATCTTTCAAGATAACAATTTGTGTGTTATAAAAATAGAACAATCTATCATCATTTACGAATGTAATAGATAATAACTGAATATGTTCAGTGGTTTATAATCTCTGCGACTATCATTTCAAGCCATCAGTTTTGGTTTGTATTGTGCCTGAGGGCAACGTAGCTATTAGTGGGAAATGGTTGTTCATTAAGGTAGTCCGGTGAAGCTGTTAAGACCTTGCTAGGTCAATAGCGCAGTCAGTTCGAAAAAAAAAAAGGTTGTTCATTACGTAAATTTGAGATCGATAATATTGACACCAATTGACAAGTACGCTTTCCCGACTCACGTACACGTGAATTTTATCTCATTAGTGGGACTGGAATTAAGATTTCGAGAAAATCACAATGTGTTTTCGAACTACATTGTAATCGTGGTGTTATGGCTAGTACGCACGTATATTAATAACTAGGTTCTGCCCGCGACTTCGTCCGCGTGGATTAGTTACTTTGGGCTAACGATAACATGCAGCGGAAGCTCTCAAAAGGAAAAAGAAAACAATTTTGAAATATTCTTCATTGGTGCTACGCTCTTATTGATATTAGCGTGATAATATATAGCCTTCCTCGTTAAATGAGCTATCTAACATTGAAAGTATTTTTGTAATCGGGCCAGTAGTACCTGAGATTAGCGCATTCAATTAAAGTAATTTTGCAATTAAAGTAATAAAAGATTTTGCGGGGTGGTAGGGTGTCTGTACCCGATTGGATCGCGACCACCGTACACCAGGTGGAACACCCGCCATAGTGACACGTTTGGGCGTGTCGCGTTCCGGGATCAGCCGGTGTATATCCAGCAACCGGGGGGAGGGGGAGGGGGGGGGGCTGTCCCTGACCGGGTCGCTTTCAGGCCGGCATGACAGCGGCGACCGGCGATGGATAGTATGTCTTTCGGTGGTCGCCGTTGTTTTTGGATTGTACTGTGCTCACCATCAGGCACAGTACAGTCACTTTGCCGAGCTACAATAAAAAAAAAAAAAAAAAAAAAGTAATAAACCCTACAGCTTTATATTAGTATAGATAGGTGTAGTAAAAAGAAATCGATTATTTTTGCATGAAATTGAAGGCTTTAATTAATTACCATAGTTAGAATGATCGATTAGATGGATCGATCACTTTTCATCATTTTGAAGGTAACATAATTATGCCTCTTTCATAGAAGCCCTCATCCCTATTGGCAAAAAAATTGAAACAAGCTATTTTCACAAGCGTCTCTTGAAGCGAATTTTTTACTTATACTTTTTTTATACTCAAAATTCGAACCTCTGTCGATGGAGGCGGTGTCCGAAGACACCAACCACTAAACTATATGTTGTGTAATACAATTAAGAGATTTCCTGTGGGAATACAATGTAAATAGTGCTTGTCAGTGGTACAAAGTTCAGTTCTACATTCATAATAGACTGATCAGTTTATCATTATTGTATAAGTGGAGTCAGTATATTTACTTTGACCTGCTTGATCTCTGTCCTCTGCGTTTGACATTAGAATCGTTAATTACACATGCATTTCATACTAATAAGTATTGTTTGTGTTACCTATTATAATATTTGTAGTAATTGCCCGCGATTTTATTCCCGTTTAATTACAATGTAAAACTTAATAATAATAAAGTATAGAGTAGCGCTATCTAGTGGCGATTTATATTAAAATAAATTTATGTTATATTAGCTGATACTCACGGCTTTGCCTGTGTCGTTTCTAATCGTAATTGTTTTCTTATATATCGAAGGGGTTAGGCAGCGTTTTCGACGAAAACTCGCAGTCGGCTTGCCTTTTTCCGACACTTCCAACAATTATTGTTATATTTCAACCAATTTATACAAAATCTTGACAAACTATATACTTAAACCTTCCTCGTGAATCACTCTATCTACTAATGAAAACCGCATGGAAATCCGTTCAGTTGTTTTTGAGTTTATCGCGAACAGACAGACTTAGCGGAGGACTTTGTTTTATAATATGTAGAGTGATTTCTTACTAGCGACACGAGTCTGGTGTAAAGCGATTTAGATTTTTCTTTTAGCACTTTGACGTTTACAGTTCATTAACCCCTAGATTCTCTAAAACCATAAAGGTCAACTTGTTGTTCGGTGAAACTGTAAGGCCTAGCCCGGGTAACAGTGTAGTCAGTTCGATAAAAAACTCTCCATACAAACGAATGTAAACCTCATGAAGCACAGGTAAACAGACTGTTGACAGCATAAGCTTAGGAAAAATACCTGGTTTATTACAAAATCTTTAAAAATAACAAGTTTTTTTTGTAAATCATATTTGTTATATTTTTATGTTTAAAATTATTTTTTCATTTGTGCAAACTTTTTTTACTAAACCATGAAATTTTCAATTTACGATATCGTGAAATTAATTAAAAACATGATCCGCCATTTTGAGATCCGGGTCTTAAAAAATCAGCCGCGGCGTTAAAGTCAAATACGCTTCCTATTTTCACACAAACACATTTCGCACCTTTAATAAAAAAAAAAGAAACTCAAAAAATCAATTTTCAAGTTTGGCCATGTCTACACGTTCGACTTAAATTTATCTAAAAATAAATGGAAGCGCTTTAAGCCAGTTCTAAGAGTAGGAATAAGTAATGTAATTGCTATTTGGTCCTAATAGTATCATCATTTCTAACATAAAGATGTTTAAATAGTCATTTAAAAAAAAAGTTTGTACTTAATTCACTTTTTTATAAAATAATTCGAATGCAGACGGTGTAATAGCGTAATGCACTACGATAATTAGCCAGTGAAAGTCTCGTTAAAATCGATTAAACCGCTTCGAAAATCATTCCGTATAAACAAAAAACGTTACAATTGTATTTATATAGATAAAATGCTAAGCAGTGTTTATTTTTTGTCGCTTGTTCCTTACATCATCAGACTCACGTTGGTGTTCCGCTCAAGTATTTTTAAATGAGATTTAGTCATACAATTTCTTTTTTGTGACAGGTCATTCGGATTTACATTGTCTCATTTGGTTTGTTGCCAACAGATGGCTTCGATACGACACTTGCGATACTCAATTACCAGCTCTACACTGTACACCTGAATAGGATTGAGGATTTTTCGTTGGTCCCATTTTAATTAAGTTAGCATTAGACCTTGAATTCTGTAGATACTATAGGGTACTCTTGAAAATTGAATAAATATCTAAGATTATCTGACTACGGTCATAGACGCTCTGGTTTCTTTTTTTAAAGTAAATATTTTTGAAGTCGGTTTTATTTTTTGGTGTAAATTCTCTTGTTTATTTTATCGTTGTTTGTATATATTTAAAAAAAATTGTTTTACTCTTAAGTTCTACTCTTTATTAATTTTCTGCCAATCTCTCAAAATACCATAAGTAATGAATACACAATTGGTGAGGTGAAAGCGAATCTGAAAATTCCTCTTTTGAAATCTTTAATGCTTGGTGTGCTTAGATTGAGCATTCATGATTTCTTGTTCCCTGCACCCCACACTGACACGATACGTACACAGGTTGTGTGGGGAATCTTTTTTTTTTTTTTTGGCTAATTAGCCTTAACCAAAATTATCAGACTCAAAATACATGTACGCCTTAGAGCGACGCATATGAAGGTATGCATATGCTTAGCTCACAGGACTAGTTTAGTTCGATTCGCGTTGTATTGAAGGTAACAGCTCAAGCCGAGGTGCTGCCCCTCTTCATTCGAGTGTTCTAAGCGCCTACCGTAAAAGCCCGGTGACCGTGAGTAGTTACGTAGTCTGTATTGAAATTATTTTATAAAAAACTGAATTAACTACGTTCCTTTTTCAAATACTTATTAAAACGTCTTTATGCTACAAATAGTGATATTTTCTACAGCAACCAAATAGCAATATAATTACATTTTCCCACAAAATTGAATTTTTGAGTTATTTCTTTTGGTAGTTTCGTATTAAATACACCGCGACACCTCCAGCGGCAGGCGCTTTCACTCCACACCCGGCTAAAGCAACCCGGATGCGAGACTGCCTCCCAGCCCGCCGAGCCCGTGCAATGGGAGGTCGGGGCCCCCTTCCCTTCCCCTCTGGGTTCAGCCGGCAACAGAGAGGAAAACCCCCCCGTCGCCGCTCCGCCATTGATTTTTTAACGAGGTTTACTCCTCATCCTCACAAGTCTAACCTAACCTAACCAAACCAAGACGGGAAAATTGAGAAAAATAAATCGGTTAGTTTAGTTTTTTTTTCGACTGCTTGCTCTATTGTCTCGGTTTGGTTAAGTTAGGACAGACTTGCGAAAAGAAATAACGCGAGTCGACCGCGGCAGAGGACGGCGAACGTGGTGCTTTTAATACGAAAGTACCTTTCTTTTTTATTATCAAATGTTCGATATAATCCCATATTCCAAGTCTCTCAACACTTCTTCGTATTTTTTTATCCAATTATTTTTTATATTCACGACTTAGGTCTGTGGCAAAACTCAGTCTGCCTCCCGGATCCGTTTGAAGATGTATAAAATATAAATTTTCTATATTTATCTATACATCTTTTATACATATCGACGGAAGAAAGCGGAATTGTCGTAAACTTGAAAAAGCCAACTTAACACCAGAGCCAAGAAAACTATTTCAAAATTTATAACTCATATTAAATTTATAGAAATAGAAAGTGTAAATTGATATATATTTATATAGCAAGCAATTTCAAGTCTCATTGACACATAAACAAAGTAATATCTATTTAATTTTAAAAAATGCATATTTTACCCTGGTTAGCCCAAAATGCAAGTTACAACATTTCCGCTTTCTCCCGTCGATATAATAAGAATGTAAATGTACCGTGTCCGTACTTTTTAGACTTTTATGAAAAAAAAATGCAAGCGTCTAGGATCTAGGTATAAGTAATAAAATACCTAAACCTATAACGCATATGCTCGACTGACGAGTCTTGTTTTCATTAACTCTATTAAAAGTTATTGTTATTTTAGTGACGATGCGAGAGGAAAGTAGGTAATTAAATGGAATTAATACATTCAGATGATTTTACTACTCACTGTTTTTTTTTTAATTAGGTTCCACGCGGACGGAGTCGCGAGCACACCTAGTTAATACGCCAGCTAATAAAAACACATGAATACGTGAAGGCGAGTTAAACGTAAAAAAATATTTAATCAAGCACTTGCAATAAAATATTTTGCGTGTCTAGATAATTTATAATCCCAAAAGAACTATTTTCGCGGAAATGTTTTATTATATCTAGATAAGATTACGTTTTTCATGAGATTATAATATTTGATGGTCTCGTGAAACCGATTTTTTTTATTATTTATCTCGCCGTGAAGCGATATTATGACCAAAGAAGGTAAGAAGCTAAGCCTAAAGGAACTAACTCTCAAGTGCAGCTGCCGGAACACACCTATTATAGGTGATTCGGGTGGCCGTGGCAATGACTTCTATACAGGGTTATTGATAGTTCGAAGAATGCTCGTTAGGTGGTGATAGGGGTGACTATTTTGGATAATTTTAATCCCCATATGCATTATGCGAAAGTGAACCATTTTTGAGTTATCATGTTTTTTAGCTTTTTTTTCAAATTAAGTCGAAAATGCAACGTCAAAAATTTATGTAAAAAAAGTATTGATTTAAATGTCATTTTTTTCTGATTTATAAAAACGATTAAACACTGGTTATTTATCAATACTAAAACAATAATTATCGGTCCAAATGTAAAAATGCGACACGAAAAACGATATTATTTCAATATTTTTTTCCACTGAAATGCTTTAAAAACAAAAAAAAAAACAGGTTATGAAACTTAGCCTGCAGATTATTTTAAAACAACCGATTTCTCAGCTCTCCAACAATGCATAACAACTAGGAACTTTTTCAAAGAAACTGAAAAAAAAATTATCACAAAGGAAGCAAATGGAAATTCGTATTCGAACTGAACTTAAAGTCGTTCTTTAAATTTTCCATAAAATTATTAAAAAACTATTATACCCGATGTATATAAAACAAAAAATACACATTTAAATTAACATTTAAGAAATTTTGTAATTCAGCCAAATTTAAAGTTTTTCAACTTGAAGGTAGCTAGCGGGCGGCGGACTTAGAAAAAACCTTACGTCCATGGTATGGTTTCATCACATGTTTTCCTTCACCAAAAGCTGTGACTCATCTGCTAGAATTCGAACCTACTTCCATCGACGCGGTGTCCGAACACGCTATCAACTAAGCCATCTTCGCTTTCAATATACTGTGATGTCTGTGTAAGTTGTTTACGATTGATATAAATTGACAGAATATGAATGAAATATGATATGTTATCGAAAGTAGATTTCAAATAATATAGTATATGTCGGTATATATCTATGAGATTGATAAAGTCGAAAAATGTTTGATAGATTTCATAGAATATCGGCACATCCGTTTTAGTTTTCAAGAAGAATATATCTATGATAGCAATTTAATTATAACTCGCCACTAGGTGGCGCAGCGCTACGTCTAAGTCTATGAGTATAATTGTCATATAAATTGGTATGTATATAGAACATGGAAAATATGTGAATAATATAAATTAAGTTTATTCTATTATTGGCAACCAATCAATTATCACTGCCATTGTCGAGCAGGTAATAATATGACAAGTGTCTTGTCATAATTTAAATTTTCTAGCAAGATGGTGGCCTCCCTTACTAAAACTTTCCATAGGGTTTATGTGCCGTCTCAGAATTCATGTGCCGTGGTATTATTTCCCATCCACTTAATTTATGCACAATAACAGAACTATAATTATGTAAAATGCCACTAATGTTATATAATATAGAGTCAAATAACACAAGATTATGAATAAAGCATAAAAGCCACTACATGACAAACTAAGATCTCGCCAAAAATTCCTATAATATAGAATTAATTAATTGTCGTAACAGATATGGAGTGTAGAGGCAAGGAGAGCATTTCTCTGTGTATGAAAAAGTGTCCGTCAAATTGTGTTAAATAAAGGTGGCGCTACAGTAGCAACAGGCTTCATTATTGTTCAGTTATTTCAACAAGTTTTATAAAAGTAAACACTCAAAAATCAATAAACGTATTATTTAAAGAGTCACAAAAACTATCGCATGTAAAAAACAACGATTCATTAAGTCAACTGAATGTATTAAGTTCATTTACTTTTCTCTCGTACTTAAGTCGCGTCGTTATTAAAGAATTACAATAACTTTAGATAGAGCGAACCGATTTTAATGAAACAAAAACTAAATGTTACTGGGAGATATGCTTTATAATTTTCTTGAAGAGGTTTTATCATGAACACGGTATTTTAGCAGTGATGCGTGTTCATGCAAACAGACAGACAAACATTTCTAAAATTGATTGAAATGTATTTTATTACTTATTCCTAGACAACTGCAATATTTTTTTACACCAATCTAAAAAGTACAGGCACGTTAGATTTACATTCTTATTATATGTATAGATTTACAAGAATATTTTGGACTATGCTGGCGCTATTTTGGAGGGACAATTTGGAGGTATTGTTTGGATTTCTTTATAAATATCGATTGACTTTGGCGACTTAACACATTGGTGACCTGAGACGAGTTAACTAGTGATGTGTTGTTTTTCGCTAAATGACGAAATAATAAACAAGAGCCGGTGACATGAGATAAATTCTTAATAAAATTGCCGGTCAACAATCTGTTAACATCAATGTCGTGTGCGCCTTCGTCAATATGTTTGGCAGCTCTTGAGTGTAGCAGTAAGTTCGGGCGTGCGCATAATACAGTCAAGAGTTTAATAAAAAACAAAGTTAAAATATTATTATTGTATTTTAAAATTGGCATCTATTTACCCGTAAGTAGTTTCGATATTATACATATAATCATAGTTGCATATGATTAAAATCAAAAATGCTCTATTCAGTTTAGGTCCTGAGTAAAGCGTTTATAAACGTCAAAGCTACTACCGGTTTGAAAAGACAACCCATTCATCAAAAAAAACCGACAAGAAACTCCATCTGGTTATCTTTTAATCTATACTATCTATAATCTATACTTCTATACTAATATTATACAGAGGTAAAGTTTGTGAGTTTGTGACGTTGTAGCGGGTAATCTCTGGATCTACTAAACCGATTTTGAAAATCTTCTTACCAATAGAAAGTCACGTTATTTGTGAGTGTCATAGGCTATATATTAACCCGAAAAAGGGAAATAGTTTTTTGTGATAGTCGAATTTGCAAAGTAAATCGGATAAAAAACAGTCGAAAGAAAACGTTTCTTACGAACGCTGCCTGAACGATTAGAGATTTATGATTGAGTTTTAGAGAAAAGTTCTAGAGCTTGATAATGCCTACAAAAAGTCGGCGACAGCATATGTCTAACTTCAAGGTTTTTTCTTTTATAACAGTGCGGGACAACGTTTTTACGGAGATACATTAGATTACACTTGATGTATCGCGGTCGCAATCTAATCGGACACAATAGTCGTGTTATGCCTGCAAAGAAAAGTTTACCTTTTTTAATGTTAGTATAGTTTAAGGAACGTTCGAGAATGTTTTGGAAGTTCTACGCTTATACACCAATCAAATAGAAAGTTCCGTATTCAATGGGCATGATGTCATTTGGAGTTCTCTTGGCCTCCGTCCAGCCTGAGTCATAGTTTGTACTGTTGACAAGTGTCCATCTGTTGCCTCGATTATTTTACAAGCCAATTTACCGCCAGATTTATTCAAGTGCATTTATTTCCTCCGATTACCTCGACGTTTTTCTTAGTTTATATTCTAGTATTTACTGAAGAATTTAACTATCGCGCTGTAAATTGGATAAAGGTAATTTTTTACTGTCGAATGGAAATTGTGAACGTCTTGCCTGGAATTAAATTTTTTGGATATTATTGATAGTAGGTGGTAGAGCTGCGCTGAAGCTATTACTGGTTTCAGCATGAATGGGTCGGCTCGCCCGGGGTAGTACCACCCTCTCATAGAAAACCGACGTGAAGTAACAGTGCTTGCATTGTTGCGTTTCGTTCGGTCAGTGAGAGCGCAGGAGGACCACCTCCCCTCCCCTCTCCTCTCTCCCTTTTCCCCAAACACAGGCTAGCAACGCACTTTTGACTCCCCTGGTGTTGTTATTGTCTATGATCGGTGGTGATCACTTAACATCAGGTGAACCATCTGTTCGTTTGCCTGCTATTACATAAAAAAACTTAAAGTCCACAGTCACAGTACACTAATATTTGAACAGATTCATTTAATTTTACTTTAGTAAGTTACTATTTTCCTAAGACTCAGGAATATGATTATAATATAACGAAACATGTAATAGTTTCCTTACTCAATCTTTATAAGGTTATTTAGCCCTATTCATAACTTGATGGTCACTATCACAGTACGATCCAAAATGCAAACACCGAGAAATCTTAGAATCTGTTGGCTGTCGTTACAATAATGTAAGCTGTCGGATATATATTGATAAATAGAGCACGGAAACAAAACACAGTTCAAAATACGATATCTCAAATATTAAAAACCAAAGATAGTAAGCAGTATATAGCTGTTAAAACAATACTACAAATAGATTTTTTTTTATTGGGACGTTATACGTTCTCGCTTCCGCTTTTAAAATACGTATATTCTAACACTGTCATAAGCCAGCGGCCAGCACAGAGTACGTTATATAAAGCGGCCAGCGAGTTATGAACGTCAAACATATCTGACCTATCAGAGTTGCAATTATCGTGCTAATTCGTATTCGCTACCGGGTCAGATTAAATTGGAGGCCCCTTATTGGTCACCCGTAGAGCGAGACAGACTTGGTTCGCTTCCTAGGGAAAAGAAAGAGATGGGGTGCTACGGGATAAGCCCTAGTTTTTGACTTCGACTTGATGCTTTTATCCATTTTTGGCGTCAAATATATATCGAACACAGTATATAGCGTGCATGACAATCAAAAATACCTAATTGTCTTTGGCTTATCACTAAGTACTTGCGTTATATGTCAGCTCTTAAAGGGAAGCCGGACCTATATTTTTTATCACATAAGAGGCCAAACAGTTAACCAGTTTCCCAAATAGGCAGGTTAACATGACAGTTGTCTTATTTAAAGAGGGATGGAATTAGGCTGTTTGTAAAAAAACATGCTATAACTTGTCTAAACTTGATAAATAGTTTCACTTACACGGGCTATTAAACTACAAAGTTTCAATTATAGAGGTGAACATCGAAAAAACCTAAGAAATTAAGCCTCAGTTACAAAGTAAAAAGTAACAGAGGTATTTCAATGCAAAACTGTCGGGACGTCGTTGTAATCTTCTATAGATATAATAAGAATATAAGTCAAACGAGTCTGTACTTTTAGATTTCTCTGAAAAAAAATGTGCAGGTGTCTTGGAATAAGTAATAAAATACATTTCAATCATTTTTAGCAATGTCTGTCTGTCTGTCTGTCTGTTTGTTTGAACACGCATTACTGCTAAAGTAATGAGTTCACGACAAAATCGCGGATGGAGTCGCAGGCATAGCATAATAGATGTTTCTCACATCTCCATGGCCTATTTATCCAGGTTTCACTGTAGATTTTATTGGATTTAGCATTTGATACAGTTTTATTATCATATGTATAAAAAACACATGTCTGTATAATTCCAGGCATTCCGGTTGCCCAGCAACACCTCTTGTATAACCTGAAAGAACTGGACGACTGGTCGTCGCTCGGCGAGCACTCGATAAGCGATGGAGCCAAGCTACGACTGGTGGTTGGTATGCGCGGCGGCCCAATATCCACACGAAGGCTTCCTCCACCGCCCCTAGCTGAACCCTGGAAGGAAATGGAGCGACTACTCGACGCTGACAGGTCGGTGATTATCAGATAATATATTTTTTAATTGCTGTAGAAACAGTTTCTGTCTATAATGTTTTACCACCTTCTATTCCCTGTCCTATTAACATTATACGTCTCTTGTTACAGATAATAACCTAATTGTAAAATACTTGTCGAAATTTATTAAAATTAACAAAATTAAACTTTAGATTTCAGTGTAATTCTCATGTGTATGTTTGTAATGTACAAAATGTTATGTGTAGTTTACATGTGCTTTTTTGTGGTGGCTATTTTTTAGGTAGCCAAGGGGTCTAGCCAGTTTTATTTGTTTTGATCACGTCATATAGTGTTCAGATATGTCATCTCTATACATTTTGCCGTTTTCTACTGGTGATAGCGATTGTAGATAAGTAACTTGGCTAGGCCCCCTGGTCTGGATATAGAAAAGAAATTTGTTTAATTGTCTGGTGCATTTGCCATCGTTTATCGTTATATTCACTTGACATTGGCGAAATTGTATGCGCACATATGTTGCCATTTTAAAAGAAGAAGAAATTAAAGTGTAATCCATTTACACCAGAGATTCACAAACTGCGGCCCGCGGTCCTCATACGGCTACTGGTCGATGTACGTGTGGCCCGTCAGAATAGCAAAAAAATAAAAGCATTCGGAATTAATAGAACTAAATTAATAATATTATTCAATTTTTTACACATTTGTTGTTTTTATTCAGAGTGGTCTGCCATTTACTCATAATCTGTCAGAGTGGTCCCTAGTTTCTATATCTATCCCCAGTTTACACTGTAACAAATTAGCTACTTAGAATATTAAAAATGAAAATATCTCAAAATTATTTTTAATGACATTCGGGTTGAGTGAAATTTGGGTTAAATAAGAAAAAAAAACGATCAACTAAAAAATACAGTTTATTTTAAAAAAAAGCTAGGGATGTTTTTTTTATGTCATAGAAGGCAAACGGTCATCCGATGTTAAGTGATTATCGCCGTCCATAGACACTAGCAACACCAGGGCAGTTGCAAGTGCGTTGCCAGCCTGTGTTTAGGGGGAGTGGGAGAGAGGGGGGAGAGGAGTGGTGCCTCCGGCGCTCTCACTGACCGAACGAAACGCAATATTGGAAGCACTATTACTTCACGTCGGTGTTTCTGTGGGTCAGGTGGTAGTGCCCCAGGCGAGCCGACCCATTCATGCTGAAACCAGTAATAGCTTCGGCGTGGCTCTACCACTTGATATTGTACGTTCAAATACTGTCTTGTCAGCGGTTTCTCAAAGTTTTTATAGAAATATAGCATATGGCACCCCACGATCCACCCTATACACCCAATATACCCAATAATAGCTCTTTGACATGGTGCTTGAACACACTACCCGGCAAATCGGTAATGTTCTTTGGGACCTATAAAGTCTAACACTATTACCTAAAAAACTGTTATTGGTCTTAGTGAGCCTTAAAACGTGAAATGACTAATTGTTACTGTTTCCAGATTTTTTTTAATGATGTTGGTATTTTACTACATCCACCTTATTTAAGTTTTTACATACATTAGATTACTCATGGTTTGTACATTTGACATTTGACATTTGACAACATGTATTTCGACCCGCTGAATCCGAATCTAGAGTTAGTTTCGACCCTCAAAATCTCGATTAAATCCCAACAATATGAATATGAAAACAATTTTGTAGGAGTAGACCACGCATGATTCTCATGTGTTTCAATCCGTTGAATCCGAATCTGCAGTTTATTTGGGTTATAAGCAGTTTTAAATTATAAGTAAATCGCAAAATATCCTTGAAGGTAATTGCGATTATGTCGTTGGCGTCAAATGTACAAACTGCTTTTATTATTGTTGTGTGCCCTGTTATCAAGAATATATTGAAAGGGCAGAGTTAAAATACCAAATTCCTAAACGTTAGTCTTTAAAGATACACGACTTGATGATATTCTGTTGTAGAGAGGAGGGCGGCGAGTGGGGGGGCAGCGGGTGCAAAGTCACTGTCCTCGTATTCCGCGACGGGGAACGGGTCAACATGCTCCGCGTCAAGGAAAACCACGACGGTACCTATTCTCCAATTGATCACAATAAGTGTAAGTTTCCTTTTTGTCGGCTTTAACTTCAGCTTCTATCCTGAAACGATTTTAAACTTCACAACTGAAGTCATTTGAATTAAATTGCTATTAACTGATGAATTAGCTGAGAATTACATAACTATAATGTCCTTTTTAAGCAGACTCATCATCCCTCACCCACCTGGTGGAAAACGACCAGGAGCATTCCTCGGACGATGGGATAACTGGTTCACTCCAGGAGAATGCCGTCACCATGGGCAAGATGCTCGAGCTGAGGAGAAGGATGGAGAACCTGTCCATCAGCAGAACGTTGCACTCAAGATCAGGTATTGTGCGCGGAAAAAACTGTTCTTCTTTATGAATTCTTCTCCATGTATATATCTTATAATATATATTTTCTTTTTATTTGGCACCTTTAGTCCTTTTCCACAATTCAGCCTGTGGTTAGTGAAATAATCAATTGAAGAACAATATATATATATGTACAGATGTACACATATTACACACATGAACAGTATCTAGGTTATTCAACATTTTCTTGATTTTCGAAAAAGCTATAATAACGTCTTGATGAAATTAGATAAAGAGAAAGAAAGAAAAATTTGATTCACCAGTATTATTAATTACTTTATTAAAATTATTTGTTTAATTTGTCATTATTTCAATTAAAAAATTTACTTATTTTATTGGATATTTAGTGTTCCGACCTCTCAAAGTTCTGTTGCTGTATGTTCTATGTTGGTCCTAAAATAATATGAAAATCAATCAATCAAATGATAATTAATCCAGTTCCTGTGGTCTAATTTGACGGGGAAATGTGGAAAGCTATTCTTGAAACAAGTTTCCCCAAATGTGTTTGAGAGGTTTAAGTTTGATGACTGAAGACATTCCGAAATTATGACGCAATGTTCCTGAAGGTCAGAGAATATAAGTCGTGCATGATTCATAATGAGTATGTTTTATGATTTTCTAGATACTATAAGATTATCTGACATTAGAAAAAAACACGGGTAACACTGATTTTTAATTATAAAAGCTTTGTCGTTACATTTAATCAACGTTCCCGCGTTATCTTTGTTTAATGCATTTCTTAATTTCTATTCTCGTAAGACTTAATCTACAATTTCTTGTACAAACTAAAATTTGGCATTCAAGCCCAAGAAAAAAAAACTTCTCCTAGAAGCCCAGTGTACAATATGATGTACATTCAAGTTTCATGGATTTTGCTTTAAAAGTTTCACACTAGCTGTAACCTCATGTAACTGTGATTAATGCCATATTATTAATTAAATATTATCTAAAAATGTTTTTTCATTTAAAACTGCATTCTGCGTCATCTGAACGGTCAATGAACAATAGATATAAACTGTTGGTTTTGTTTTTTTATTACAAAAAAGACTAAAATTTGCTGGCCGCAACATGCAAAAACATGTTGAACATTGAGTTTTTTGATCATTATGGCTTGGGCCTTAGAAGGCTATACGATTTTTAATATGAAATAAAACAGATAAATCTATATACACCTTTTTATACCTTATTACACCAGCAAATATTTTCAAGCTCAAAAAATTTCGAAATGAAATATCCCATTTAAAAAAAAAATGCGTGGGCTGGAGAAAAATATGTAGAGCATATTGAACACTAGGTTTTTAACACATCTTGACTTAAAGCTGAGCATTTAGAGGACTATGTGATCTTTAAAATGGAATTAATTGATATATACAACTTTTTTAAACAGCAAATAGTTTTCAAGCACAAATCATTGCGAAATGAATTGTCACAAAACAGGACACTATATAGTGAAAATAGTTCGTTATAAAAAAAAAAACTAGATAATTTCATAATTATAATAAATCATTTTTTTTTCAACTAGGTATAGAATGTGCCTGATAAAAACCAATGTCTCTGACTCCGCAGACAAGGTCGACATACAGAAGACCAGAAGCGAAGAAACTTTGTCCGTCCCTAGTTTGTTAGACGAAGGCATCGATCCCTTCAAGCATCGAACCTACACCGCGTACAGCGAGGCCGAGGATATATTCGCACCGCTCTACGACGGGAACTACACGAGATACGAGTACGAGTGCCCCTACTCGGAGCGGTACGCGCTGCTGCCGCCCCTCCCCGCCAGGACCGACTCCGACCCCTCCGTCCAGGAGCTGGGGGGGGCCGACGGGGACAGGCTCAAGCTCTCGGACGCACTCGCCGGCTCCATACTGGTCAAGGGAGCCAGGAGGGACCGAGGGGAGAGGGGGGCAGAGGACGCCGGACGCATACTGGAGGAGTGCCTCGACAGCGAGGAGTGTGCACTCCGGCAGGACTCGACGCAGCTCGCGGCGAAGAACCTGGCTCCGATATCAGCCGCCGAGTACGGTTAGTTAAAACTCTTGGAATTTTGAAGAGAATGTGGATAGTGTGAATTGGAACTTTATGAAACGAAAATGTGTAATGAAAACGGAGATACCTATAAATGTTTTATACTGTGTGAGAATGAGATGGGATGCGTTTCGTATAATTTTACTATTCTTGACATATATACAAAGGACGGGAATGAGAGAAAAACATTTAAATCTATAGCACATTATTTTCTGTCGGATCCTAGTGAATATCGCGCAACACTTTTAAAAATTATTTTTTGTAATAATGCTGAAAATTAATGTTTACCATCTTCATAATGTATTTTATCTCATTCCCACAAGAATTAATTAGAATACTAAGTTTTGTTATTACCATATGTGAATTCACACTCTGTTTGTTTTTAGTCAAAATGTTTCTCTGTAACAGAAAAATTTCATTTTTGTCATGTGTGAGTGTGTGCTTATAGTCACTCAACATGGTTAAAGAAGTTCTCGATTTAAAAGAAAAAAAAATATATATACTGTTGTAATTAAATGAAAATGTCGGGTAGTAAATACTCCAATGGCCAATAAGGAGTGGCGCTCACCGTGTTCACTTATAATCCGGTGAAACTGCAAAGGCCTCGCCAGGCAGATAGTGTAGTTAGTTCGAAAAAAAAAACGTGTTCACTCACTTCTCTGTGGCCGTCGCAGCGTGCGGAAGCACTATCTTGTGATTATTTTAAAGTTATTAATTGTTAATAATTTATATCTAATTTGGTTAATCGGCCAATAAATTATTTGTTTATAGTCAAATTGCTTCTATTTATTACAATATATATATATATATATATATATATATATATATATATATGCCATGTACCTACAAAAGTTTTAAGTATGATGGTAGAGAGATATAAGGGCAAAGAAAGACTGAAAAATGGATGGGTTGTGTGAAAGATGATATGCATATAAAAGGTGTGAATAGTGAGATGACATCTAATAGAGGAGAGTGGGGGCGGATAACATGTTGTGCCGACTCTACTCTAGTGGGATATGGTAACCCATAGTTGATGATATATGTGGCGTTACAGGCAGCGTGGTGTGCGGCGGCGGGTACGGGCGGTGGCGCGCCGGCTCCCCCCTCACCGCCGCCACTCCCCCCCCGCACGCGCACTCCGCCTCCTCGCTGCACGTGCGCGCGCACCCGCACCCCCACCCGCCGCACCCGCACCACTCCCACCACTCGCACCACTCCCACCACTCCCACTCGCCGCCGCTCTCCGACGCGCTCTTCTCCTCCTCCACCTCCGACCTCGAGAACCTCAAGCGGACCAGGTATGTACCACCACACTACCACACCCTTACTTAATTGGCATTAGTTCTTAATGGATAACTTTAACAATTTACATTTTATAAAATATTTATTTTAGTCATTACTCGGTTAATCCATAATTTAATTAGTATTTCATAGTTCCAAACCATTTCCATGCATAAATGCTTTTTTTTCTACCGGATGACTACTTGAACACTAGCAATATTCAAGAACATGATAGTTCATGGTCACATTTAACATATAAAATAATAATATCAAAACAAATACTAATAAATAACAAAGAGAACTTTAGTTAAAGTTTTTTCTAAAACTTTTAAAAGTATGCATACCACACTGAAACGTAAAGGCATGATACATAGATTCAATAACCTACATTCAATGAACAAAAGTGAGGGTGAATCGTAAGGGCGCATTCGGAGTTACTAAAGCTAAGATTACGTAACGCTTGAGGGCGCGGCGATGTGGGAACGCTTCACAGTACAAATTAATTGCACCTACCACACTGTCATTTGCACGAAGTGTATGCACAAACCATCTCCCAGTATTCTTCGTTCGTAAAATACATTTTTATTACTAATAGTTGTAATGTATTTAATTAGTATTAATCGCGCACGTGGAAGTAAATTATTAACGATGTGTTGCGAAGGAATTAACCGAGGCACGGTTTGAGTGCAACTGCGGACGCGTCTTATTGTTGGAATATGGCACAAGGGAGCGGAGTATACTCCATCAATATTGCTAGTGTTCAAGTAATCATTCACAGTTACACACAGACATATAAAGTCACAGTTTATTGTAGTCACCCGTATACTTGCCTATATCAGACGTGATTCTAATTTCTTTCTAAGATACTATTATTACTGTATTTGTACTACAATTATTTATATGTTGAAATCTGCATAAAACTCTTTAAAAAATCATTGTATTCGTTTTCTGATACTTTCTAAAAAAACTTGACAATCACATTCGAAATTTACGAGATACTAGCGGGCCCGGCAGACATTGTCCAGCTCTGATTATAAAAAATAATCCTTGATAAATTATATACCAAAACGTTCCTCATGAATCACTTTATCCACTGGTGAAAGCCGCTTGAAAATCCGTTCAGTAGTTTTTGAGTTTATGACAAGTTTGAACAGACAGACAGACAGACGCGGTAGGGGACTTTGTTTTGTACTATGTCATGATTAAGCCGTTTATTGAGAATGGTTACTGAATGTACAAATCCTAAATTCTGTAATGCACTTTGTACAAAATTTGCATCGTCAATGGATGACTATTATACGTACATACACATACGTGTACATATACGTGCATATATTTAAACATATTTTATTTTTCCTACATCAAAAAGTTATTCGAGTTGCTATATTTTAAAATGAGCTAAATCTAATTTTAATTGTTTATATGACAGGTAATTTTTTTAAGATTTCCAGTTTGTATACACTGATAATGATGTTTTAATTTTATTTTTGTTAATAAGGTTTTTATTCTTTTTAAATGCTATTTTATATGTCCAAAATTTGAGGATCTTGAAAGATAACGTAAAATATAAGGAACGGTTAAAATTAGATTTAGTTTGTTTTGTAATTTAGCGACCCATATTCCTTTAATTTTTAATATGAGTTTTGGTGGGATCTGGGATTGTCATGCAATGTTGGTGGTGTTAATAATACTGTGGAGCATGGATCCTGATTTGCCACAAAAACTCCTTGGGAAGTTCTAACAAGAGGACTTTTAATTTAATAGTTCATTGAATTGATCGCAAGGGATTTGGAATATCGACCTACTCGACAATGGTAGTAGTAACTTACTAAAAGATTGATTACCAGAAATAAAGTAAATAATGATTGTCGTTACAGTGGGAGGATCCTACCGGCGTTAAGTCGGCACCGCAACCGCGAGCACCTGCACCTCAGTGACGAGGGGCTCGACCTCTCGTCGCGCTCCCCTCCCCCCGCGCGGCGCCGGCAGCGTGCGGGGGGAGGGGCGCGGCGGAGGCGCAGGGCGGGGACCGGCACGAGAGGCTCGAGCGGAAGGAGAAGGAGAAGAAAGTGCGGATCCGGTGCGGGTTCTGCCGGAAACGGCTGAGCATCGCGACCGTGCACCGGTGCCGGTGCGGGGCGGCGTACTGCGCGCCGCACCGCTACGCCGAGGTGCACGGGTGCGCGTACGACTACAAGGGGTCGGGGCGCGGCTCGCTGCAGGCCGCCAACCCGCTCGTGACGGCGCCCAAGCTGCCCAAGATATAACCCTCGCCCGGGATCGATATTCAAATTGCTAATATTTTTCTACAACGTTTCGGTGTTACCTCGCTGCTAGGGTTCGGACGGTGTCGATGTTTCGTTTCGTGTTGTCCGTGTATCGATATCAGTGTGAGGTCGAGTAGGCGGGGAGGTGAAGGTCGATAAATTCGTTACGAGAGTTTCACTGCGTTTCGATCGTTCTCGTTGTTCGGTGATCGATTTATGTGTCTATGTACGCTTGTATTGTACGCCTTCGTTTCTATATTTATTTTTTTGTTAATTATCGTATTTTTTCAATAAATTCGCGTGAATTTTATCCTATCTTAAGTACGAATTCTTATCTTCATCTATGATATCATTATCTTATTATAACCATTTAAATAGCATGAAATTCAAATTCTATTATTGACATTTAAGAATATTATTGAAATAGAAACATCAGTAAAATATTCATATGCACCTATCGACTTTATTCTTGTCTTCAAATTTTAAAACAATTGACAGTTCGGGTAGTCAATTCGAAGCAAACTATTTAAAAAATCATAGCTTCCTGCTTTCCATTGTTTAAAATCGACAGTTCGACGCATTTTTTTTTTCTATCGATATCGATAATTGTACGAATGATCGATCAGAATCGACCTGAATGTGGGCGAGCCCCGACACCTCCTGCTGCATACAAGGCGCTGGTTCGGTTTTACTCGTAAAATTGACGCCGTCGCTTAACGCATCGAGTGAAGTCATATATATATTGTTATATATATACAAAAAGAATGTGATATATTTTGAACTAAAATTAAGATAAAAATGTTAAATCCATAATTGCCATGTGTGTGTCCGTGTTTGTTTGTTTGTTTCTTTTTTTTTATTATTAACAAAATATATACATATATGTAACTGGTAATACTATTGTAGAGAAGAGTTGACAAAAAATAAAATTATTATAACTGAATTAAAAAAAAAAGTTATTTGTAATTTATAATATTAATAGCTTTTAGTTGAATAGTTGAGGTGCTTCGTTTTGTGCTAGTATTTGGAATGGTTTTTTAATTTATATTTTCGGTGCACGCTGAATCCTAAACAACAAATTAATAATCTTTAGACATTCTAATTTTTTTTTTTATTTTATAAATTATGTAATTTCGACGAAAATTATAAATCGAGCCATGATATCGAGATAAAAATATGTGATGCGTTTTTAATAATGATTGATTTTCGTTACCGATATTTTCGAAGGAGTATATCTATCTCTCCCACTCCTCACGGGAGAGAACGATAAGCGTATATACGTTTTCATTTTCTAACGATATTATCTGATGGAAATTAGACAAACTTTATGAGTAGTAGCGATTAAAGTGACGTTGGTATTCAATAATACTCGGTATTTATTATTGCAGTGTGCATCCGGCCTAAGCTATGTTGTAAATTAATATAACATTATTTTTAATTATTGCTTCGGTCCGATAAACGCGTGATTTTAATTTGACATCTCCTGCGTCATGTTACGTAAAAGTGACGTCAGATCAAGGTCACGTGGTTATTAAGGTATATACATAGTATTTTTAATGTTTCTTTTCGTTTTACCGGTGCACATGTCCAAATGTTGATGCCTTTTTTGCACGTTTTAGTAATATTCGCGTGTGCGATAGGGATATACGTATATCTGTTTACTTGAAGGTTTTCTGACAGACAATTTCAACTAATAATTTTTTTTTGTTTCCAAATATGAATAAAATAGATGGATTTTATAAATTTCGGAAATACTTGTTTTTAACAATATTCACTTTTTTTTATTTATTATCTGTGTAAATCAGTGACAATAATCAACTTTTTTTCTTCGGTACAAAATACACCCATCGTATACAACATTGGTTCAAAGTGTTTGTCGAAAGTCTTTTTTGTAAATATATAGTGATAAATTAAAAAAACAAAAATAAAACAAAAAAAATTAAGACGGCCTAATCGAATTTTGATGCTATAATTGTTAATAAATATTAATAATCGCTCACACGAAACCTTTGTAATTATTATTGAGTGTGCTTTTTATCACAAATTATTGTATTATTATTATTATTCGTATTCAATGTACATTAGAGTTGTTTTTTGTGACGAATGCGAAATTATGAATTACGCCCGCGTTGTTACGGTGTCGGCAGAGGCGTAAACTCACAGTCGGCTGTCTCAGCTCCTCGTCGGTCAGGGGTAGTTCAAGTATTACGTAGGCAAATTTTTAATTAATTTCTGACCCTTCCCCCCCTTGTCTGCAAAAGTAAGCAATGCTGTTACCACCTTCCCCTTGTCAGTAAAAATAAGCAATGGTGTGATCATGTCTCTCCTATGATTACGTAAACATTTATATAAGTATTTTCTAAAATCTGTTTTGGTTTCCTTATTGATTCACTAGCGGGCCCGGCGGACGTTGTCCTGCCATGATAATAAAAACACCCTAAAATTAAAACACCGCGCCACCCACCGGGTCCCATTGTGTATCTAAACCATTCTCGTATCCTTCTGAGCACACAAAAAACATCTGTTTATGTGTTTATTCACATACACATGGACTGAAGAACTATATATATAAAGATAGGCTGCAGTTAACAAGTCTAAAAATAAGGAATTTATAGTCTGCAGAGGAATTAATTTATAGTAGTTCGCTACTAGGGTTATAGTAGGCCAGAGGCTAACATCGCGCGCCCATATGTCAGACCTACACATCCAGACCCTTGATCCCTTATGTCATCAAAAATATCTAAATCGAGGCCCCATCCCTTAAGTTATCAAAAATAACCAAATCAAAGCCCCATCCCTTATTTTATCAAAAATAAGCAAATCAAAGCCCCCATCCCTTATGTCATCAAAAATAAGCAAATCAAGGGGGACTTTTAGTGCTTACGTAATACTTGTTTGACTCCTCACGGCACACGTCACGAATATCGATATTAAAGCATGTCATGTCGAATTGATGTTTTGTTGTCGGTTAGAACTGAGAAAATACGCCCCTAGTGTACTTGAAATACGGTACAGTATTAAAATACGCCAATCGCGTTTTGAAACGTTGAATTTTATGATTCATTTTCATAAAGTGGATTAATATCCCGATCAAATATTTGTGTATTCTTTTTTATTTTTACAAAAAAGAACACGATATTTGGTTTTAATTATTACAAAAAATGTTGACTCCTCAACGTATTTCTTGTTATTATAATACTAACAGAAAATATTTTTTTTTTGATTGAAATATGCTATGCCATTATATTAATTTATTGCGCGTGCAATTTACGCTCGGCCTATTTTCGCCACATTACTAGTACATACTAAGGAAAGGGCGTATTTTCATCGTGTTATTAGTACGTACTACCGAAACGGGCGTGTTTTCACCGCGTTAGTAGTACGTACTAAACGAAAGGGGCGTATTTTCGAGTTGTTAATCCGAGTGTGCCACATTTATCATTACTACTATTATATTAAGTTTATATAATAATTATATAATTTTAATTTGGGAGAAATAATTTTGGCTGATTTCGAAAATAAATGTTTATTAATACGAAAGATAATTTTTATTTATTTACAACGAACATCCTTACTTACAAATATCAAGTCTACTGTGTATGTGTTAATAGTACAAACACATTATTACTATTATTCCAAAATGTTAATCAATTCAATTATATGAAATACATATTATTAATTTTGAGAAACAATATAAATAAATATATTACATACTAAAGATAGGTAATTTTTACAAATGTCGTTTTTTTTATATGTACAAAGATTTTTTTTTCATACAACTCCTTTTACAATTTACTTATATGTAATTAAAGTTATAACGTATTTTACAATAATAAGCAGCATTACGTATAAATAATATTTAGTAACACCAAGTTTACAAATAAAAAAAAAAATTTGGAACCTTGATTTGGTGACTAGTATTTTCCTTCCTTAACGGGGAATCACCACCGTACTTAAATTCAACCGTAACTGCATCTTGTACTTTACGTATGTGTTTAAGAAAAACAACGGGATTTTTTAGAAGACATCTAGCGTAAAGACTATAATTACCTAAAATGAAAAGTAATGGGGACTTACTGTTACATAGTCAGCGATAAACGATAACTTGGAATATCATGTAGTGGATTTTATATTTTATTCATAATCTTGTGTTATTTGTTCTATACTTTGTAATATTCGTGTTTTTTTTACATAATATAGTTCGGTTACTGTACGTGAAGTGGATGGGAACTAATACCACGGAGCATGGATTCTGACTTGCCACAAAAACTCCCTGGAAAGTTTTAAAAGAGGACACCATCTTGTTAGTTTATTGAAATGATTACAAGAGATTTGTAATACTACATACTCAACAATAGCAGTAATAATCTACTAGAAGATTGGTTGCCAAAAAAAACAGTGTGAGAGGCCATTCAATTATTACGGAAGCACTGATGTGCGGGTCCTTCATTTGCTTATTTTTGACGACATAGGGGTTGGGGGTTGTGGGTGGTGATTATATCAGCAACATTTATTTATTTAACCAGAAAAAAATTAAAAATACTTATATAAATGTTTACGTAGGGATAGGGGGTAAGAGCATTGCTTACTTTTGCTAACCAGAGGGAAAAAAGGTCGGAAATTACAAGAATTCTGCTTACATAATACTTGAACGCCCCTGATTGATGGAAACGATTCTCCGCCATCAAATAACCTGATCGTCGGTCTCCTTCAAGAAGCATTCGAAAACCTCCACGAAATTATCGATCCCCTCCCTGAAGTTCTGATCTATCGTTCCTTCTTCATCCTCGTTGAAGAAAGCGTGGGCAAAGTCTATAAGTTTGACCGTTCCCCACGGGTTGGGAGTGGGAGAATCATACGATAATTGGTCGAGGAGAGCTCGATAGTTCATTTTGATCTTCGATAGCTTATCCTCATAGTTGTGTTCGAAGGAGTGGTTGTGATTCAGTCTGTCAAGGGCATCGGACCATGAAGAATTGATAGGGGGTGGAGTACTAAAACTGGATTGGGCGAGGGACATGGAGGTTATTGGAACGGAGGAAACTTTTTTATAGACCGGTCCCTTGGCTGATATTTGCCCGCTGAAATTTGATCCAGTTTGTTCGAGGCTGTGCATAGAGTGGATGGATCTACGCCGGGCTGTTGCAGCGGAGCGGCATCTCGTACGGGACCTGATTTTTAATATAAAAGTATGTATATTAGAAAAACACTGTTATAAATACTTAGAGCATCAAAAGTCGTACTTAAAAATCTTCGACCTAATGCTGTAATTACCATTGATTTTCGATTTTTAAATCTCTTGTTGATTCCATTTTTCAGAAAACGAAAATAAATAATAATTAGAGAAATCCCATTAAAAGATCGGGCTTAAAAGTTGAGGAATGGATATGCGAAGTTCAGTTTATGTGGAACAGCACCAACTGGGGAGCACGTGCAGGGGAATGAGAGGTACACTTAGAATGCGAGTGAGGCACTGCGTAGTCACTGTGTTAGCACCATCCCGGGAGCACGTGCAGGGGAATGACCGTTACACTAAGGACGCGAGTGAGGCACTGTAGTCACTGTGTTAGCACCACTCGGAGAGCACGCACAAGGGAATAAGAGGTACACTTAGGACGCGAGTGAGGCACTGTGCATTTAGGATGCGAGTGAGACACTGTGCAGTTACAGTGACTCCAGGTGTTAGAGAACTCACGTGAGCATGTCGTTGTCACCGCAGCAGTCGCGCAGGCGGCTCGCGTCGTACACCAGCAGTAGGGAGGCGGAGTAGAGCCGGAGGGCGGTTTGTCTCCGCGCCCACTTCTGTATCTTCCACAGCTCCGATAGAAACTGTAATATGAGCGCCCTGCAGAGACTGGCCCCCATTCCGTTTAAGTAGTTTCTTATTGCTACAAAACAGAACATATTCCGTATTATTACAAAAAAGTTAAATACATGCTTTAAAAAGATTTTATTACACAAGAGTTCCTTACCCTTATTTACAGAACATTATTAAAATTGAAATATTTTCTAACACTTGTCTAAGTTGACAGTTCTTATTTTATTGTTGAGATTTATTGTTTCTCTATTTGCCGGCGAAAGACGTTTCATAAGAAATTATGAATTTCCTGGGTACAATTACTTTGGAAGAAATAAATAAATTACATAATTTTAGAGATTCACAAGTAAATCATAACTGTTGTTGACAATGTATTAATCTGAGTTTATACTGTTATTTCACCTCACGCACTTTGACATAATATATTAATCTTATAAATTGCTTATTTTAACAATTACATCATTTTCTTTTAACTTAAATGTCACAAAAATGATAACCAATTAATCTTTAAATATATAAATTTTCATAATAATATTATTCATGAATTGAAATTGTTCGCAGAACATCTGTATGTAGTGGAACGTTTTTGAATGATGAGATTGAATTGAACGAATGCTATTCAGAGTTGCATAACAAACTTAAACCAGATGTTTAGCTAGATACCAATTGGACACGCTTTCTTAATAAAGTATTTTAAATATGTGTTCTCATCTAGGTTTAAAATTTTAGGCACTACTTAGTAAAACTCGTGTTACGGGCTTAACATTTTTGTTTTTGTAATAAGATCGATTAAATCTACTTTTATCTCTTAGTTCAGTTTCATTGTGTCCAAATGGATGGAACTATCAGTCTTGAGATTTAAAACTGAAGATTTTGGTACAAGTCGCATCTTAATCTATTACTAACATAGTATAAAACAAAGTCCCCTACCGCGTCTGTCTGTCTGTCTGTTCGCGATAAACTCAAAAACTACTGAACAGATTTTCAAGCGGTTTTCACCATTGGATAAAGTGATTCATGAGGAACGTTTTGGTATATAATTTGTCCAGGATTTTTTTTATAATCACTGCGGGACAACGTCTGCCGGGCCCGCTAGTTACTAATAAAATTCGAGCATTATTCATTAATTTTTTCAAGCCTAGTATACAAACTTTTTTTAAAGCAAGTATTCAATACGTATTTAACTTTTCTGTAATAATACCCAACGTGTTTAATATTTTATATCAATGCATCTATATGCACTAATTAAATAAAAGCCTTTAGTTTGTCCGCGATAACCTCTGAAATTGCTTAACCGATTTTGACGGGACTTTTACAGATAAATATAGAACTTTTCCAAGTATTATTTAAGCTACATATTATCACGCTTTTCCATCCACAGCTCACGGCGGCAGTTTATCCGAACACCATCTAATAAATAATAATTTTATAATACGATGAATCTATACATCAAATAACTTATTGGCATAAATACTATAGATATCCAATAGAACTATCTATACAAATGTGAATTATGATCAAACGCTTCTTTAGAACTTAGTTGGTTGTACCATTACGAAAGCAAAATCTCAGGTGGGAGAGAGAGGAGCTTTCGGCAAATACCACATAACTTTATTCGAGCAAAAATAGTTTCAAACTATTACTAGATACAAAAATATTACTAGACTAAAATATGACGAAGTCTGAAACAATTCATCTATATATTAAAATTCATGAATACATTTAAAGTTATTTAGAAATATAATGCAATAATAATTATAAGTAATAATAGTAAAAATGTTAAAGCAAAAAAAGCAATTTGTATTTATATTTAAATAAATCCAACACATTTATACTCAAAATGCAAATTTTGAAAGATCTCGCTTGAGTTTCGGCAAGGGGAGATAGGAGTCGCGACAAAGCTCACGACATCTCACCAGTGGTGATAGGAGGGGGTCAAACAATCCTCGAAAACTCCTCACGTAACTAATGGACAACCCTTTACGCTTAAGCTAAAACTTAAGGCTATAATCAGAGCGGCCAAAAAGGTTGACGAAGTAAACCCGTGTCCCACACTTACCGTCTCTGACTGCCTGTCCGTGCAGCTTCTTCCCGTACTCCTTATTATACTTCTGTAGTTTCCCGGTCGTCAGCTTGTACACCTGGAACCCCGGTATACAGAACCCATACTCATGCTTGCACAGAGCGTACTTCGCTTGTTCGTTTTTTATCTTCTCCTCCGTTGCTAGAGGATCCCAAGTCCTCTTACCTGATAAATATAATTTGGAGTTTTTGGCGGGATCTTGGAATGTCATGTAGTGTATTTTATATTGTATCAATAATCTTTTGTTATTTCGCTCTATATTTTGAAATATTGGTGGGGTTTTACGTAATATTGTTCGGTTGATGTGCACAAGTGAAGTGGATGCGAATTAATACCGCGGAGCGTGAATTCTGAGATGCCACAACTCCCTGGAAAGATCTGACAAGACGGCCACCACCTTGTTAGTTCATTGAAATGATCGCAAGAAACTTGTAATATCATTACCTAGTTGATAATGGTAGTAATAATCTACTAAAAGATTGATTGCAGAAAATAAAAACATATAATTTGCTTTGGTAATTTAACAACTCCGTGACGCTATCACAGTTTTTTTTAAATACTGTATCGGTGTTATTACAAAAAAGTTAAATACACATTGAATACTTGCTTTAAAAAGGTTTCGAAATATATGCACCGCGCTCGCTCGAGCCAAGTTCGCGTTATCCTTTTTCGCAAGTCTAACCTAACGTAACCAAAGCGAGACAAAAGAGCAAAATGCCGAACATTCAGCGACCGCGGTGCATTTCATTCGAAACATTTTTAAAGCAAGTATTCAATACGTATTTACAGTATTTACGTATGTATTTCAACAAAAAGCCATACCTATTTTGACATCCATGATGCACGGTTCCAGCATCCTCTGCGACAGATCCTCGAGTATGATATAGTCTTGCTCGTAACCGTTGTACGTGAATTTCCTACAGCCGAAGTACTTTGGAGCGTATTTCCTCAGCTCCATGAGATCGGGATTGTTGGAGGTGGTCAAGCGCGTGTAGAAGTCCACTTCACGTTTTTGCGCTTCCTTCAGTATTGGCTTTAGGATAGTACCGTTGTTGAATTGGAGTAACCCTGAGATTAATATAAATTTTCTATTATTCTGTGTTGATAGCTGTAAGGCTTTCTGGTTGGAATAACGAGGGTTTAAACTTGAGCTATCTCAATTTTCAGTATCGTGATGTTTAGCAGTTTTCCACTATTTCCTAGTTAGCTACTATCAATGGAGTAACAATGAAAACACGTCTGCTCCACACAGCAGAGGATGTAATACTTTTTATTTATTTTTCATAATCTTGTGTTACTTGGCGTTTTATTTTGTATTTTTTTATATTTTGTAATATTGATGGTGTTTTATGTAATATAGTTCGGTTATTGTGCACAAGTGACAAGGACGGGAAGTAATACTACGGAACATGGATTCTGACTTGTAACAAAAACTCCCTGGAAAATTCTAACAAGAGGGCCACCGTCTTGTTAGTTCATTGAAATAATTACAAGCAACTTGTAAATCATTACCTAATTAGGTATGTCAAGTGACAATGGCAGTAATGATCTATTAGAAGATAGATTGCCAAACATAAAATAAAATAACTGTTTTTGCACTTCGGTTTTTTTGTCTACTTTCTTAATAACTAGCGGGCTAGACGGACGTTGTCCCTCCGTGATAATAAAACAACCTTGACAAATTATATACCTAAACTTTCCTCAGGATTCACTTTATCTACTGGTGAAAAGGCATTAAAATCCGTTCAGTGGTTTTTGAGTTTATCGCGAACAAACAGACAGGCACACGTTTCAGAGGATTTTGTTATATAATATGTAGTGATGTTCCTTAATACATATTTATGACTGATTATACTAATAAAATAAAGGATTTACCTAAATATTTGGTGTCTTCGCTTTTCCTATGACCAGCTACTTGCATATCGTACGCTTGCAGTTCCAACGAGCTAGTTGGCAGGACCAAGGGCTTTGCCATTGTCTCGTCGTCTCGCCTCTGGAGGCTGTAGTGAATCTGGTAGATCGATCGCTGTCGTCGAACCTTACGTATTTGTTTCGGCCTTTCAAATACATCGCTCATTTATATCGATTCCTGGAACAATCGATAAACTCTATTATCATAATTAAGTAATTCCAGGGACGATTTCACATATATCTATATTCTATAATATATAGCTTGCACCAGCTTTAAAATGTACAAAATTCGAATTTTAACTACTTAACATTGTTATAAATACGAATGGGAGTTTAGTTTAGTCTTGCTTTGAAAACATAAAATGATTGTTTATTTAGTTGATTATGTTAAAATTGTATACAACATAATATATAATCTTTGATTATGTGAGTATAAGATACTGGTTAATTGAAAGTAACAACAAAATTTATTGTTAAAATCAAGTTGCCTTATTCAAGTTTTTTTTAATACTTATGGTTTTAGACAACGTTTATTTAGCAATTTTTTAAACAAAATTTATTATTAAAATCAAGTTGTCTTTTTAATATTCTTTTTTATACTTTATAGATTTTAAGCAACATTTATTTAGTACCTCTTTGTTTTTAAACAAAATTTATTGTTCAAATCTTTAAAAAAAATCTATATAGGTTTTAGCGTTTGGCCACAATCTTAAGTGATATTTAATGACTAAGACGGTGTAGTCTAATATGGTGAACACGCTAAACCTAGAGTAGACTAACTGTCAAGTGTAGCTCCCGGAACACACCAATAGATGCTTGGCGTTAGATTTCCAACCTGAGAATAGTAGTCAGCCAGGCGCACTAGAAAAAGCATTACCACCAAGCGTCATGGTTTTCCCTCAACGAAAATTATGGTTCAATCACGAGGATTCGAACCTACGTCGGCGGACGCAATGTCAGGACACGTTAAGCATTGAGCCATCATCGCTTTTTAACACTACGCAAGTAAACAAATAAAAATTATCCTTGAAATCGTATATATTCTCATGTAATTTATATCTCAGCTAAATAGATTTAAAAAAATATTATAAGTGACTACCTACATAGACGTATATTAATAAATTATTATTATTATTCAATGAGTATTTCTTAAAAAAACAATATCTTACAATACAGCTATATCTCCTATAATACAGATAATTATCTTACCAAGTTAAAGCTGAACAGGAAAATTTTCAATTTTTATACAAAAAATAATGATAAACAACAATAAACAAATGAACGGTCATATACTTTGATTAGATATCGCGAATAATAATTTAATTAAGTAGGTAAATATCAAGATAAAACACCATGAATCAATGAGATACGTATAAATAGCATATAACACAAAATATGTACTAAAGAACGACAAAACGAAATGCATTGCTGTCATTCGTAAAAAATCGTAGGTAGCCCATAAAAAATATATACTAGGGCACCGTGCCAACGTACGTACGTAAGCGATATTATTTGTTTTTGCATCAAGTTAATAATCATTTTTTTATTACAACACGCTATTACGAATGGGCAGTCTTATTTGGGTTTAGATGCGACGATGATACAATATCTAGTTTTGAAATACATTTGCTTTAGATGTACGCTTTTAAAATATTAATTAACGCACATCTATTACACAGACTACTTAATTGTGTATTTTTATTAATGTACTAGCTGTGCCTGTGACTACGTCCGCGTGAAATTTAATGCAAAAATATAGTGATTAATAAAATCGTCTGAATGTATATATAAGTATACCTGAACTCTTGTGATACGGCGTGGTACTCAAAAAACGGTTACCAATGCCTCAGACACGTGCTTATTTTTATATGATTGACATGCAGGTCCTAGAAACTATAAATTAAAAACTTAATAAATATGCCGTTTTAAGGAAAATAAAATGTTCTGATCATGTCGTTTGGTAGTGTGTCTTCGCGATATAGCCCTCAGTTCAAAGGATTTTTCAAACTTGTACGAATACCGACTCATTTTGTGTCAGTTAAAATAATATCTTTATAACCTTTGTGTCGGTCTAATGCAGGAGTCATTATACTCTATAGGCCAAGAGCTACATTAAACCGTGTCAGGTACAACTGCCGGGCGTACATTCATGGATTGGGTAGTTATCACCACCACTCAATTTGCATATTTTTATCACGCTTTTGTTAGCTTCACCTGTATGTATCTATGTAACCGACCCCTTTGAGCTCGTTTTTGTCCTACTTTGAACGATCAGATTTAATTCAAACTTTGCACACCTGTCAAAGGTCGATGACAATGCAATAATCCGGAAAAAAAAGTTGAAAAAATTTTTTAACTGAAAAATGAAAAATAAATAATAGTTTTAAAAAACTAAAAAAACACGCTTTCATATAAAATCCAACTAAAAAACAGAAAATAAAATTTAATAAATTTGGATTAAGAATAGTGTAAATTAGAAATAAATGTATATTTTTGTAAAAAGTGACAAAAAAAAATGATAAAAATACTGATATCTGGAGGTGCTGATATTAACAGTCACGCATCGCATGTTAATATCAGCACCTCCAGATATCAGTATTTTTATCATTTTATTAAATTTATTAAATTTTATTTTCTGTTTTTTAGTTGGATTTTATATGAAAGCGTGTTTTTTTAAACTATTATTTATTTAGGAACTAGGAATACCATTTTAAGACTTTGTATAGCAATAGTAACCTGTGAAGTCCAGTTTTGGCTGGATCTTGAAATGACATGTAGTTTTTATATTTTATACATAATCTGTTTTATTTGTCCCTATATTTTGTAATATTGGTAGTGTCTTACGTAATATACGAGTAGTTCTGTTGTTTGTGTACACGAGAAGTAGATGGAAAATAATACCACGGAGCATGGATTCTGACTTGCCATAAAAATTTCCTGGAAAGTTCTAACAAGACGGCCACCATCTTATTATTTCATTGAAATGATCGCAATATACTTGTAATATCCATTACCTACTCGGCAATGGCAGTAATAATCTACTAGAAGATTGATTGGCAAAAATAAAAAAACATTGGTGTGTCGCAATCGCTTGTCAAGTATGTCGTCAGATTTACAAATACGATATTTTTATATAGGTATAAGGTGACACGAGGAAATCTATACTTCTAAACTAATATTGTAAAGCTGAAATGTTTGTTTGGTTGACCGCGCTAATGGTCGGATTTGAAAATTTTTTTCAGTGTTAAATAAATAATTTACCAAGGAAGGCTATATATATCATCAAGCTAAGTCCAATAGGAGCGGAACACCAATGAAGAATGTTTTGAAATCGGGATTTTTTTAACGTTAGCTCAAAGTAATTATTCCACGCGAAGTCGCGGGCCGAAGCTAATTTTGCATATTAGTATATGGAGGTATCGCGTACTTGTAGAGAATATGTTAGTGCGTCGCTGAGTATGATATATTAAAAACCACTGATCTAGACGGATTCTAATGAAATATGATATAGATATCAATGACATTTTTATTATTATCCATATTTCATTGTTCAGTGGAGCGGGAGTGTAATAGTTAAATCAATGAGTATTAAAAAACAAAATTTTTATCTGCGTGTAGTTTGTATACATTTGTATCGGATTTTGATGCAGTTTTTTGCTATAGTTTGAGAATTTATTCCAGAAGTTTTATATGTATATTTTATTTATAGAAAAAAGACGACATATTCTAATGACAGCTTAGGAAAAAGTTTTCAGCCGTTTACATCGATAACACTGGTTAAACCTTATTAAATAAATGTAGTATAGAATTGCTCTATAAAAAATCCGCAATGGCAGACGTGTAAGTCCTAAAGACAACGAACCCAAAACCTCGCCAAAGTTAATGACCACTCTATGAATATAGATGCGCAAACCTAAATGTAGGTATAAATTCTTATTATATTATTTGCATAACATTCATACATTCAGTTCATTATTTATTCAACTTATTAAGAATTATTGTTAATCATTTATTAACAATTCATTCATTTATTTATAACAATGAAACATTTTTAAAATATATTATCTTATAATATGTATAATGCATATATATCTGATATATTTTCATCTTTATAATTTTAATTATATGAATGCGAAATTGTCCTTTAATCTAGCTTAAACGGTTGGATGGATTCTTATTAAATTTCGCACAAAAAATATTTGTGTATTAGAATAGAACATAGCATTATTTTTAATCGTCCAGTGAAGTAAGCGAAAGCAGGTTCAACACTACTTTATATTTTAACTTAATTAGGATAGAAACAACCGAACTTTGTCGAGTTTATGTAAATTATTTTACATTCTACGACATATCCAGACTTATCTTTTACATATTTATAAAAATGTTTGTTGAAAAAGTTTTTATACTATACGTTTAACTATAATTCGTTACTAGATGGCGCTATTTAATATTATTAAGTTCTATATTATAATTTAATGCGGATAAAGACACCGGCGGATGCTAGTACAACAGTTTATTATATAATAAATTATTTAATTCAAAGAAACGTGATTTACAATCCATTTTTTTTTGCTCTAAAGAGTACTGATCTGATTTCTATGAATATATAAACATTGCATTGGAAATTTATGAGATTTTAAATACCAAATTACTTCAAGGGATAAAAAAAACTGCTATAAACAAACTGCTTACCCAACAGACAACTTATAAACAATCGAATATCAACTATAATACTTCGAATTTAATTTATTTAACAGCACAATAACAAATAGCTTCAGCAAAACGCGGAAACAGAACCGTGTAACCTTCACAAATACGTAACACTTTGTAACACTGATAGGAAATGTTTGCAAGACATTAACCGAGAATCAGGGAACACTGGACCTAATCTAATCTCCCAATAAATCAAGATATAGTCATCGGTATCGATCCATACGTATTATCACTAAAATTTAAAATCCACTAACTCCTATTTTATTGTTAAATAACATACAAAGACATCTTAAGTCACCTGTTCTCAAGTAAATTAAATTAAAATACATTGTTTTCATTATGTTAATATAATATTCATATGTAATTCACACGATCTAACTCAAGTATTCTTTAATTCGACCACTATACGTGACTTAATGATGATCAGATATCAGTAGTCTTTTAGGTTGCCTTTTCACCAGCGATATGAAGTGTTTGTACTTTTTAGATTTAAAAAAAAATTGTTGCAGGTGTCTCGGAATAAGTAATAAAATACATTTCAATTAATTTTGGATATGTCTGTCTGTCTGTCTGTTTGTATGAACACGCATCACTGCTAAAATACTCCGTTCATGGTAAAACCTTTACAAGAAAACCATAAAGCATATATTCCAGTAACATTTAGTCTTTGTCTGATTAAAATCGGTTTACTCTATCAAAAGTTATTGTAATTGTAATGACGACGCGACTTCAGTAATAAGACTTGATAAATTCAGATGACTTTATTAGTCACTGTTTTATACATCAGGTTCCGAACGGACGAAGTCGCGAGCACAGCTAGTAGACAATAAAAATGATCGTTAGACATTCTATTTTTAAAATTGTTACGCTGTAAAAATTGCAAAAAAGCGATAACGGCTTAGTTGATAACGTGTTCGGACACCGCAGGACGTAGGTTCAGCGTGGGAGGGACAGCGCCGCACTCTGGCTGCGGTGGTAGGACGTGATTTGTCGCTGCCGATTGCGGTTTTGTCCATGCTTAGCAGCAACCAGGCTTGGCAAGCGACCTCCTCGCAGAAGGAGGCGGCGGGGAGGGCCCGCGAAGTAGATCCTCTAAGCGGCCCTCTCCGCCAACGGAGGACCGGCGGGAGGAGGCGGCGCTTTGACCAACTCCTCCCGCCACCGTAGCTGGACCTGAGGGGATGGGTCGGGGGGGGTTGCACAGGTCCAGCGGACGAGGGGAGGCAGCTGATGTGTACCCAGTCTGCTTCTCTATAGGTAGGAGCCCGGCGATCACCTTCCGCCGGGCGGACCGTTGAGGTGGCTCTACAAGGTTGAGTAGCATTGGACGATCCCTTGCCGCCCCAACAATTACGGTCTGTCGGTACACCGTGGGGTTTTAGTCCGTGCGAGCCGGCCAGCCTGGGAGGGTGGCGTATCCATAAGGGATTTCCCCACGTTAAAAAAAAAAGTCGTAGGTTCAAATCCTTGTCACTGAGTCGGTGATATCGGTAAAGGAAAACATCGTGAGGAAACCATAAAATGGTGGTTGGGCGTATTCAAAGCCCGATAGCTAGCTACCACCGTCAAGTTAAAAGTCTGTCGCCAATCACTTATTGGTGTGTTCCGGCAGCTGCCTTTGAGAACCAGTCCCTTCAAGGTTAATCATGTTAAGCATCTTAGACCAAATCGTCATTTAATATCAGATGAGATTGTGGTTAAACGCTAATACCTATCTATGAAGTATTAAAAAAGTGGGGAAAAAAAAAACAAAATTTCCCGGCCTGTCTAACTACTATAAAAAAGTTTAAAATCTGTAGCACTGTTCAAAAGCTGTCTTCTTGCTGGTTAAAAATGTTACCACCTTCGAGTTATTTATTATCAGGTGAGATTCTGGTATCAAGCGCTTAATAAATTGTAATGACAACATTTTGATGTGCCTCAAAAACATACGGTCTCGTGACAGTACTGTAATGTACGCAGCAGGACCACGACATTGGCATTGTATGAATTTGTGTGTGAAAACTTTAATATAGAGCATTAAGGAAGTGTTTAAATAAAAAAAAATGTTTATATGAAAAGGCAATAAGTGTACACGGGGCAATTAAGTTAATTGATCTATTAACCGTGATATCGAAATACAGTTTTGTAGTGTATTTAAAAATCATGTTAATATTATTATCATCACGCGATATACCTACCGATGTAAGCAGAGAAGATCTTGCCAATTGTATAATTCCTCACGATATATTTAGATATTATATTTAATTATTTTGCTTGTAAGATTTTCTTTTTTCCGATTAATTCTACTAAGTCTCAAACACACGGCTATTTCGAATATTTTGTTATTATTATCACGCTTTATATCAAGCAGTCTTACAACAAATTAGAAGACATTTGTCGCTGCACGTATGGCGTAGTGGTTAAGCGATTGCTTCGCCATTGCCACTGCTCTTAGTGTAATGAGTTCAAATCTCGCACGGAATAGTAGGTCTCTCGCGATTCAGGATTTGATCCTTGTTTCAGGAGTATAATAAAAACTTATAATTACTGCGTATGTGACATTGTGTTCCATGTAAAGAAATATTTCTTTTCAAAACCTTTATTGGGAACTTGTTTTTGCCCGCGGCATCGCTTCTGTTAACGTAGGTCTGACCTATCCTTCGGGAACAATACTTTTTCCTGGATGAAAATATCCTGTGTCGTTTTTTGTACTACTCACACAGTGTATGCAAAATTTCATGTTTTGATGGAGTATTTAAAGCTTGAAAGCGTTACAAACAAACAAATAAACTTCCATTCGCATCTATACATCTATATAATAAGACGGTAAATGTTACGTGTCTCTACTTTTAGATTTTTGTAAAAAAATATTGTAGGTGTCTAGGAATCATCACATAGTATAAAATAAAGACCCCTACCGCGTCTGTCTGTCTGTCTGTTCGCGATAAACTCAAAAACTACTGAACGGATTTTCATGCGGTTTTCACCATTGGATAAAGTGTTTTCATGAGGAACGTTTTAGTATATAATTTGTCAAAGATTTATTTTTAATCAGGGCGGGACAACGTCTGCCGGGCCCGCTAGTAAGTAATAAAATACATTTCATTCATTTAAATAAATGTCTGTATATTTGTCTGCTTGTTTGTTTGAACACGCATCGCTGCTAAAATATTGCGTTCATTATAAAACCAACCAAGAAAATCATGAAGCATATCCAGGAGTAACATTTAGTTTTGGTTTCATTAAAATCGGTTCACTCTATCAAAAGTTATTGTAATTTTAATGACGATGCGACTTAAGTACGAGAGAAAAGTAAATAAGTAAATTGACTTAATACATTCAGATGATTTTATTAGTCACTTTATTACATAGGGTTCGACATGGATGAAGTAGCGGGCACAGTTAGTGAATAGCAAAATCCAGTACTTACATTCTAGGATCAAAAATTCTACTTGAATATAAAAGGGTATTTTGAAATAATAAAATAGGTAATTTTTAGAATTATTTATTTTGAACATTAAAATGCACGTGACTTTAAGCCACCAAAACAAGTACTAAATTGCCTATTAAATATAGACAGACATAGGAAATTATTCAAACTTTTTCGTATTTAAATACACCCTCCCCGGTTTTCCGGCCGAATTTTCCTTCGTCGACTAATTTGTTCAAAACGTCTATAGGCTTGAACACAGGGTCTCCGGTCTTCTCCAACATGACAGCTAGTATGTACTTCTTGGTATCCAGACCAGTAAAGTCAGCCAACTCGAGAGGTCCCATCGGATATCCCGCACCTAACCTCATAGCTGTGTCGATGTCTCGTGCTGACGCGTCACCTAAATCAGCCAATTATTATTTTTATATTATTTTTCGCAACCAATCTTCTAGTAGATTATTACTGCTATTGTCGAATAGATAACGATGTTACAAGTTTCTCGCAATCATTTCAATGTTTTTACAAGATGGTGGCCCTCTTGTTATTTATTAGTGAAATAAAAAAGAAAATAAAAACATGATTCAGCATTTTGAGATCTGGGTCTTCAAATCAACCGAGGAGTTAAATTCTAGTTAATGCACTGAATTATTTTGCAATTTGGCTTTCTCTCCCGAATTTATCTGACTATTTTTTATATACTTATGTATACAAAACTTATACTTACAAAACTTATACGTACAAAACATGTACTTTGGATGTTCTTCTCTAGGTGTCAGACTATATCTATACCAAATTTAATTGTGTTCGATTTCAGGATTTCTTCGTGAACATACTATGACAGGTTATTTTAGCATCAATATTAATAAAAACATTGTTGATATTTGGTTTATTAATATAATTATATATATGGTATACATGTGTGCTAAAATTTCTACAGAAGTTAAATATATGGATATCTATACATATAATAAAAATGAAGTGTCTGTACGTAATATCCAAATAACGATTCTTTAATGATTGGATATGAAAGTGTACTCGCAAATGTTACACAAACATATAATTTAAAAAAAAATGTCGGTGTGTATTTTTATTGCGGGTAATCGCCGAAACGACTGAACCGATTTTGACGGAAATTTGACTGGCAGATAGCTAAATTTACAGTGGGTGACATAGGCTACTTTATTTGATACTAGCTTTTACCAGCGGCTTTGCCCGCATTGCTATTTCAAAAACGATTGGTTCGATTTTCACGGGACCTTAACTGGCAGATAGCTTACCTTATAAGAAGTTATTTAGATTATTTTATCTTAGACTAGCGACTTCACCAACTTGCGAAATGAACCGATTTCCTTTCAGTTTTTCAAGTTAGGTTAAGCTTATATACGACGAGTAGTAGATAGTTATTATATGTATAATTATACCAAATTTGGAAAAAGCAACACGTAATAGCGTAAAATAATGTTAAGATATAACTGACTTATGACACATCTTTCAAATACTGAAAATTATAGGTATTGCGAATTCCCCAAGTTTATCATACACACCCATATCATGAGTGATAAAAAACTAACTCAATAATAATATAAAGAAGAAGTACTTTTTGGATTTGTGAATATAAAAATACTCACAAGTACAATAGGATCCGTTTATTAATTCGACATATTGTTATTTCCCAATGCTCAGAAATACATAATTCCATAAATTAAAATCGAAAATACTTTATTGAATTTAGGCCCTAAGACGGCGCTTATGAACGTCAAAACTACCACTGGTTCGGTCAAACAACCCAATCATCGAGAAGAAACTCGATCGGGTTTAACTTTTCAGCATATACCTATATATTTAAAATATATTACACGTTACAATGGTTTTTAGTGGATGCACAGAGAAAGATATCAATTCCTGGCATCACCATCGTTCATATATTAATACACTATATAATAGCCTTTTGACAACAAAACCTGCTTGACATTACGCTTAAAATTTACTGTCGGGCAAATCTGTGATATGCTTTGGGACTTTGTTGTAAAACCTAACAGTATTACCTAAAAAACAATTGCTTGTTTTACCGAGTCTGAAACATGGGACAACCACAGTGTCACAGTTTCTAATATTTAGATCATGTCTGTCTTTTACCAAATCCAGTTGTCCAGAATAAAGTTTTTTTTAGAGTAAAGTGTTTTCAAAGTAGACCATTTATCAATGTTTTTTTCACGATGTTTCCCCTCACATTCGTTGCAATGCAGGATATTAAGATACATGCATTATATCTAATATATATATATATATATATATATATATATATATATATATTATATATATATATAGATGGCAAAATATTGATTTGATATCCATAGATTCTAGTCTTGCCATGTGTAGCGCTAGCACCAATGAAATAATATTGGTGGCTTCTTACTAACATAACACGTCTCGAAAATGATGTCGAGTTACTATTACTCAGCTCCAGCAAACAATACAGTATAATATATATATATATATATATATCAATGTTTTTTTCACGATGTTTCCTCTCACATTCGTTACAATGCAGGATATTAAGATACATGCATTATATCTAAATAAAACACGAATTTATAAAAATAAAACATATATTTTATATAAAATCAGGAAAACAAATGATATCAACATTATATAAATTTTATTTAGTCGTGAAAATCTGATGTCAAAATCCTGCAAAAGGTTTTTTCATTAAACTCGGATCCCGATAGTTTTATTTCAATAGCAACACAACGTATCAATTTTTTATACTTTCTAGGTTTTATCCTCTGACCACTGCGAGACACTATGACCGGCGCTCTCACTGACCGGACGAAACGCAACAATGCAAGCACTGTTACTTCGCGTCGGTTTCCTATGAGAGAGTGGTAGTACCGGGGGCGAGTAATAGCTTCAGCGTGGCTCTACCACGTTCTACTACTATTTACAGTAGTAGTACATTCAAACAGAGACTCTAGAAATAAAACTGTGTTCAGTTCGCTCGTTTTTTTTACCTGAATATTCTTTTGGCCTAATGGTATACCCATTACACACCTTATTCCCACTTTTTGGGCGAACTTGTAAGTCACTCAGACGCATGGTAACAAGCACAAGGGCGCCATAGTGACCTAACCTAGACTTAAGCTGTTACCTTGCATATAACAACGTGAATCTGACTAAGCTAAGCTATCTAAAGTAATCATGAGTTAGTGAAACTGTATACTTGTGTGTGTGCTTTAAGAAATCAAAGAAATAGCCCTAAGTTTGACCTACTTGGAATAGTTTAGACTAGAGAGATTGAGTCGCATTTGTAACATATGTTATACTTTTTAATGTTAAGGTCCCTTGAAAACGTCTTTTAATTGGTTATTTGCTATACAAAAATAAACAGAGTATCTATAACTTTGCAAAGTTTTTTACTTAAGACTCTTATAACATGTCGCGTTATTTTTAGAAAAGCCATCCACCATAATGTTTATTACGTTACATTAAAAAAAAAACAACTTTTTATTTTATTTTTTATATTTATACCATCCTTCACCAGTCTTCATGCCTAATTTTCCTTCAGCCACCATTTTGTCCAAAATTGGTATCGGTTTGAAAATCGGATCCTTTGTCATGTCGTACATAACTTGTAAGACGAACTTGTTCGTATCCAAACCAGTGTAATCTGCCAATTCGAATGGTCCCATGGGATATCCTGCTCCCAGCTTCATTCCTATATCAATATCTTCCTTCGTGGCATCACCTAATAAAAAAGTACCACATTCTGAATTTTATCAAATTTTAAACACAAAGACATGACAAACTGAAAATTTAATTAAAGAATTCAGGCCATCCATAACTTACGTTATTAATAATTACATTGATTTTTTATAAACTTTAGTAATTTGAGTATTACTAATATTGACCAAAGAGATCATAATTTAGTCATTACATTTCAAAATCAGCTAAATCCCATTTTAAACGTCATATGACATGTTTAATTTTATAAGAATTCCAATTTGAATAGACCGATAACTAAGTTCAAATATTGAGGTCCGTAAGGTTTTAAGTTTTTTTTTAATGATCTTCTAATTTTACATGTACAAAGTTTAAAGAACAATGTAAAACATTAGAAACAGCTAAAATTAGATTTAGGTCATTTTGAAATGAAACTGCTCAATTGTTTCCGATGATATTACGCAGTTTTAAAATAATAAGCGAACTACGGAAACTTTGTGTAGGATTTTTTTTCTGTCCGGTCGTGAATTAATGAAGTCGGATCAAGAAAGACGACAAACCCAATATAATAATACAATGCTATTCAGATATAGTCAAATCAAAAAGATTTTATTTCATTTAAGAGCTAAGAAGGCGCTTATGAACTTCAAAACGAACATCGTATCGGACAAACAATACACTCATATATGTTACATTACATTACTCACAATCAAATCAAAATACTGTTTATTCAATTTAGGCCCTGAGAAGGCACTTATGAACGTCAAAACTACCACCGGTTCGGAAAATAACCCAGTCATCGAGAAGAACCGACAAGAAACTCGATCTGGTTTATCTTTTCATAATAACTAACATATTTTTTTTATTATTACAACATAATAGACACATAAACCTACATTCGTTTTTGGTGGATGCACAGAAAGAGGTGTCATTTCCAAACTTCGCCATTGTTCAGATATTGATCCACCCTATAATAGCCTTTAGACATTAAAACCTGCTTGACGTGATGTTTGAACTCACTATCCGGCAAATCGGTAATGTGCTTTGGGACTTTGTTATAAGACCTAACAATATTACCTAAAAAAATTGTTATTAATCTTAGTGAATCTGAAACGTGGCATGACCGTTTTGGTACTGTTTCTAGTATATAACTTACGTTGGTCTTTTACCAGATCCAGCTTATGTAAGGTTTTGCGGACATACATTCGCTTATCAAGAATACATTGGGAGGGCAGAGTTATAATGTGCAAAACTAATTCAACAGACAATAAAATAAATTTAAATATATGAATATTTAAATATCTCTGATGGACAATGAGAATAATAACATTAAAAACAATGCGAACGGACGGCCTTGGCCTTTGACCCGCGATTACGATACACGACGGGTATAATTGAAGACAATGGTTAATAAGAACCAATTATTTTTTTAACACAAGATTTTATAATCACAAGTTGCTAGTTTACAGTGATATTATTGTTTTTTTAGTGCAACGTTTTCTGTCATCAATGTCAAAGTACTTATTTATTTTATGGGATTGGGGACAAATGAACAAGTACGTCACCTGATAGTAAGTTCAGTGATACGAGAGGAATCACAGATGCGTTGCCGGCCCTTGAGAAAGGAGTAAGATCGTTTCTTAAAAGTTTGTAAGTTATATCGGTCCAGAAATTCCACCGCTGGGAATTAATTCCAGAAAACCAACGTACGTGGAAAAAACGCAGGCAAAATCCGCACAGTAGACGACTTCCAACCATTAACATGACATAAATGGAGTTTTAATTTGTGGCGAATCGTTTAGTAATGGAACTCAACAGTAGGTATCAAACCGAACAGCTCTTCGTGGTAAATTTCACGGCTAAGATTCGACAGTATTATTGCCGCGTTGTTTAAGATAATACAGTCAAGTGAAACAAGTTAGATCAGTGGTAGCAATTTCGAAGTAGGGTCGAATCGTAAAATGATTATAAAAGCACGCCAATAAAACCATAGTACAGTGGTAAGGCTTTTTAATGGTCATACCTAACTACCACTCTCAAGTTAGTTCCACGGCAAACAAGTAAAGGTGTATCTTGGCAACTGTATTCAGAATCACACTCTTCCTAAATGTACTTACTATGTTATCATTTTTAGGTCACTTTGTCAGTTAAAATAAGACGTAAGTATAAAAACATATACAAAAAGAAATTTAAAATCGCGTAACATGACGAATTGGTTACAAATTACAAAATTTTTAGTAACGTAATTTATGGATGACCTCATTTCCGATTTGTAGAGTGTCACCTTTTTTTTTAGCTAAGATGGCAAATCATGGCCGACAATTTATTTAAGCAATGACATAAGTTAATGCAATAGCAATACAGTTTTGATCCGTAAGTACTTTCTTTATGACCTAATTTTCTTTACTTTAGTGTAACACAAAATTAAATGTTAATAAAATTAAATATATATGATGTTGTTAATTACATAATTAAAAATATTACTTACAAATTATACAATTATCCAATATACGACAAAAAGTAACTCTAAGCACTTGTCAACTTATACCAATATTCAGAAACTTATCAATAACTGAAATTATACAATGCATATAAAAGGAATATCGACATTAGAAACTGCTGTAAAGTGGAAAATAATATAAATTATTTGTTTAGGTATATTTATAGGTATTACTTCGTTGAACCAGTATAACTAGATCACTGATGACGAGAAAACCAGAGGGCAGACGTTAATTTCACTACCACAAATGTTCCCACGCAATTTTTAAATCTTTAAAAGACTAACATTTTATATCTTTCATGGATAAACCAATTACATACACACATAAACAATACTTTACCTCTTTCATATAGTCTCAGAGCTTCAGCGCTGTAAGGTGCCAGAAGTCTGTTCACAACAAATCCAGGAGTGTCCTTGCAGGTGATGCAAGTCTTACCAACAGACTTGCCCCACTCCATCATAGTCTGATAGGTCTCCTCCGAGATGTGATCACTTTTGATGACTTCCAGAAGTCGCATTACAGGTACAGGGTTGAAGAAATGGAGTCCACCGAATCTAGAAAACAGATTTGCTGAAAAGAAATTTTTAAAGAACTGACAAGAGCGGACAACTCTTTAACAGGACAAGTAATTCCAAACAATTAACTTCACAATCCTTTCTTCCTTACTAATAACATAAATGCGAAAGAGAGTTTGTTTTCATTTTTATTCATTTTTTTTATTCATTTTTATTTTTGGCAACATATCTTCTAGATTGTTTACTGCCATTGTCGAGTAGGTAATAATATTACAAGTGTCTTATAATAATTTCTATGTTCTAACTAGATTATTTTGTTGAATAATGTATGAAAAAAAAGTGTCATCAGAAATAAAACAAAAACTACAGATGAAACAATCAAAGTCAAAAGACTTAAATGGATATGGGCTGGTCACGTGATAAGAGGACACGATAAATGGAGGAAAAGAGTGATACGGTGGTACTCCAGAGAAGAAAAAAGAAAGAGAGGTAGACCGCAGAAACGGTGGGATGACGACATCCGAAAAGGGGCAGGAGTCATGTAGAACAGAGTCGATCAGGAAAAAAACTAATGGAAAAGTTTGGAGGAGGCCTTTGCTGATTTGCAAACAGATCTGGAGATGGTAACGAAGAAACAAATATTAGTTTAAATAGTGTAGTTACCATAAGAGTTAAGCATTAGTTTTAAGTATAAACTCACTGTAATCAGTTGTAAGGAGATCTGAATAAAAGGCTATTTATCTATTTATTATCTAACAAGATGGTGGCTCCCTTGTTAGAATTTTCCAGGGAGTTTTTGTGGCATCTCAAAATTCATGCTCCGTGGTAGTATTTTCTATCCTCTTCACTTGTGTACAATAACCGAATTATATTGTGTAATATACCACCAATATTTCAAAATATAGAGTCAAATAACACAAGAAATCTACTACATGACATCCCGCTAAAAATTGAATGAGTTTGTTACGCTTCCAATCCTTAACTAGCGAACTGATCATCATGAAATTTAGAACATCTGGACCAAATAATGTAAAATATTTTTTATTCATTTTAAAAGATCATATTTTTTAAAGATAATCATATCATTTTTTTTTGCTTACAACATGCGAGAAGACTATTTCTGAAGCCCTTATATATATATATATATAAATAAATTAATAGAAGTTTGTTATGCGCGCATCACTCCAAAACTACTTAATACATTACATTCAATTTTTATTTCAACTTTTGGTCCCTTATGTAAGAAAATATATAACAATAGCTTCATGTAATACAAAGTTAATAGAGTTTTAAGATACAACGATTTTTATAAGCCCTACGCGTTCAGTGAAGTGTGTTTTCTTACCACAGACAAATGAGGCGAGAGGTGTGGTACTTAATTTTTTTTTATACCACGACAGTAACAAACAAGCGCATGCGGGCCACTTGATGTAAAGCGGTCACCGCAGCTTACGGACACTTGTAACATGTTTTGTTCTTTGTACATAAAATATATTGTTTTGATCATAAATGACGCAGACAAAGCCACGAGTAATGAGCTAGTTTTAAATAAGTATATATATATAGACTTACTTGTCTTTCCTTTTAATACCTGACCCGATTGCATTGACAGAAATGGAAGAGGTATTTGTTGCAAGAATGGTGTGTTCAGGTGCCAACTGGAATATATGATATTTTCTTATGAAATTATTTGTTTATGAAAAACGGGTTTTTCGTGACATTTTAGAAAAGGATTTCTACCAGTATAGTAATATAACAATTGTGTATACTATAGTATTGTAAAACTGTCTATGTCAATATATAAGACTACTTTTTAACCGACTTCAAAAAAAGGAGGAGGTTATCAATTCGTCTGTATTTTTTTTTTTTTTTTATGTTTGTTACCTCATAACTTTGGACTGGATGAACCGATTTTGATTATTCTTTTTTTATTTGGAAGCTGGTACTTCCCGTGTGGTCCCATTTTAATTTGGTCCAGTTCCGAGAACGGCATCCAGTGCAAAACCGTATAAGTTTTAAATTTGCATTAGGTATGTACACGACGAATAGACGAATAACTCAATATCACGCTAACCGATTTCGATGATTCATTTTTTATTGGAAAGGACGTACTTCAAGGGTAGTTTGATGAGAGTTTGGTTAGGTTCTGATTATGGGATCCGTGACAAAGTAAGAAAATGCAAAACCGTATAAGTTTTAAATTTGCATTAAGTATGTACACGACAAATAGACGAATAACTCAATATCACGCTAACCGATTTTGGATGATTCATTTTTTATTGGAAAGGACGTACTTCAAGGGTAGTTTGATGAGAGTTTGGTTAGGTTCTGATTATGGGATCCGTGACAAAGTAAGAAAATTTCAAGAAACGAGCCTACTCCTTTCTTAAGGGCCGGCAACGCATCTGTGTTTCCTCTCGTGTCGTAGGTGTCCATGGGCGGCCGTGATCACTTACCATCAGGTGACCCGTATGTTCGTTTGCCACCAATATTATAAAAAAAACTCTTCAATTCTTAGGAGCCTATTGTGCTTATGTTCGTTGCTATGTTGCAACATGACGCAAGCATTGTAATTACATTAGTTAAGGTGTATTATGTGTGAAGCGATGGTAGCCGAGTTGGTGGTAGAAACTATCGCGGATTATTGATAAGGTTGCGTTCGTACCAAACGTTACTTATTGTACAACCAATTGAAACCATATCGCATACCATACCGCAAAAATGCACATATTTTAATATACTTAAGGCGGAACGGAGTTCGCGGGCACTGCTAGTAAAATATATTTATGTACACTAAAAATGGAAAAATAAAGTAAATTTTCAAAAAAAAGTATTAACCGACTTCAATATCAATCAAAAACCCATAAGGCACTAAAAAGCGGAAAATAAATAGTTTATCAAATTAACCAAATTAAATAAAACATATGAATATGTGTGCTATCTAGAGATGTATTGGAAGTCGGTGCGAACCGAAAATCATATCATCTACATAGGTACAAAGTTTAAGTCGTCTCTGTAATACATTTCTACCTGGAACAAATTTGAAATTTCGGTTGGCACCGACTTCCAATACATCTCTAGATAGCACACATATTCATATGTTTTATTTAATTTGGTTACTTTGATAAACTATTTATTTTCCGCTTTTTAGTGCCTTATGGGTTTTTGATTGATATTGAAGTCGGTTAATACTTTTTTTTGAAAATTTACTTTTATCATAGTTTATATTGGTCATTATATTTAGGATACTTAAATCGATAATCGTATATAGTTAAAATTATATATTAAAAGAATAATTGTATATAATATTGTATGTGGGAGATTTAATAAAGGGAAAGCGAAGAGTACGAACAGTTTTTCGCTGCAGGACAATGTACTTGCGATATCCAAATGCCCTGATTGGCGGAGCGATACCGCGTAATACAAATATTTAAAAATTGTTTCTTCATACATTGAAGTTTACATCTACAATGGTAATATTTTTTTTTTTTTTTTTTTTTTTTATATCATAGTAGGCAAACGAACAGGTGGGTCACCTGATGTAAGTGATCACCACCGTCCATAGACACTTGCAACACCAGGGGAGTCGCAAGTGCGTTGCCAGCCTGTGTAGGGAGGGGGGGGGGGGAAGGGAAGAGGAAAGTGGAAGGGGCGGGGAGGTGGGTCTCCGGCGCTCTCACTGACCGATATCGAAACGCAACAATGCAAGCACTGTTACTTCACGTCGGTTTTCTGTGAGAGGGTGGTACTACCCCGGGCGAGCTGACCCATTTATGCTGAATCCAGTAATAGTTTCAGCGTGGCTCTACCACCTCTAATAGATGTAAGTCAATCAAAAATAGCTCACCAGAGCCCTTTAAGGTTTCTACAGAAGCTTTTCAAAGAGTAAAATACATTAATATTTGAGTAATATACATATTTTTAAATATTTGTGTTTGTGTGTTGTGGAAGCCTTATCAGAATCTGTAATGCAAAAGTATACAAGGGGTTATCGTGTACTCTTTCTGTACCTCACCTTATCGAGTTTATTGAATAACTCCTGTTTAATATCCAATTTCTCAATAATAGCTTCGACGATCAGATCAGCATTAACCCCATCCTCGACTTTAGTGGATACTTTGATCCTTCCCAGGGAATCTTTGACGAAACTTTCAATTTTCCCCGAATCATCTTTGTGAATCTTCCTTGCCACTCTAGTTAGATTATTCTGAATAGACTTTTGTGCTTTATCCAATATCTCCGGTTGTAGATCAACAATGGTGACATTTTGTCCGGCTTGCGCAGCGACCTTAAAATTGAAAATAAATACTACACTTTCAGTTCTTACATCTATATCTTTAAAGCAGATCTCTGGTTAAAACTATAAAGCTTTGGGAGTACATTTGTTATGTTCTCATTAGTACTTTGCAGATTATAATATTCAGCATAAATGTGGAGATAATTATTGTATACAGGTGTTTTTTCGAACTGACTATGCTATTGGCCTGACGGGCCTTGACAGTTTCATCGGACTCCTAAAGTGAGCTCTTAACGCACTTTGCCACTTGGCAATAAGCTCAAAGGTGCCAGAGTGGCCGAACCTTGGCTTGGGCTGTTGCCTTGGATCTAACACCACAAATTTCTCTAAGCTGAGGATAATAGAAAAGATAAAGATGGTAGCTAGATATAAATTAATGATTTTTTATTAATTGATGCAGGGTGGTGTTTAACTTACTCTTATAAATAGATCTTTATCAGTGCAAAAAAGTTTTAGGTTAAGCTAAAAATGTATTGAATACCATAGGCACTTTTCAAAGTAGAATTTAACATACATTGTTACAAATTAACAACACTAGCAAAGATATTGTTGCTCATTATTACAATGATGTTTTTTTTTTTTTTTTTCGAACTGACTACGCTGTTGACCTAGCAAGGTCTTAACAGCTTCACCGGACTACTAAGGCGTATTACAATGATGTATTTTTATGTGCAATAAAAATTACCAGTTTTAATTAATACTACTCAATTAACACTTCAAACTTATTATAGTGATTTATTCTCATGTATAATATTTAGTAACAACTTTAGCTAATACAAATCAATTAAAAACTTCAAACAAAATCAGTGTTTGTATTAGATTCACGTTTCTGTTTGTAATATGCATTTTTTTTACATTATATTTAATTAACCACAATATGATGTAATGTAAGGGATGATAATGTAGTTACAGTCAATAATTAATAAATAATGTTTAGAAATAATCCTGATTTGACAGGAATCATTGCTGTTAACTACCTTTATATTGTTATATAAAAAAGGAATCATTTAATTCACCTAATGTTCATAGCTATTCCTTTGAAAGACATTAGAAAACATTTTTTCATAGTAATTTTAAACATAAGAGTGCTTGTCGAGAGCTTGAACTGTGACCATCAAGCAAAAGCTACTTTAACCATTTTTTATGGATAACACTAAAGCTTGTCAATAGCTACTACAGAAAAAAGTATGAAGAAAATAAGCTGAGAAACAGAGGAAGAAAATGTTTTTAGCTGTTTCCCCACTGGTTATTTATATATCAATACTTTTCATGATTTTTCATTTTTCTCTAATGCTCGATAATTATATGGTGTTTAATAAATAATGTAAGTTTCTTTGGAGTAGTGAATTCTCAAATAACTGTTAACACTAAGATCTTAATATGAGATATCTAGGGGTCAGTGCAAAGTTTAAACTTCACAAAAATATTTATAGTGATAAATATAAATTTGCCACTGATAAAGTGGGCTTTATTGATAAGATTACACAGAAAGGAGGCAAATAGAGAGATAACTAAAATACTGTGTTAGTATAACTGACAAAAGATACATAATTCTGACTGAATATAGTTTTCAAATCACAACTGTTCATATGACAGAAAAATACATGAGGAACATATAATTATTATTTTGTGTTATAAGAATTTTCCTTATATGAAATGATCATTATTTTGTTAAAGGTAATTTGTATATAATATTACATAAAACAAAGATGAAGTATTTAACCCAATTGCAATAAATTGTACATGTACTTTGTACTAAGCTCTTAACTGAGATGTTCTACTAGACATATATGTTAAAGTGTACACAAAAATGTAATTAAAATATTCCCATTCACTTTATGCTTTTTACTGTGGTATCCATAAATATTATAGGTAATGTAAGTATGCCAATAAAACAGTTGTGTTGGTAACTTTGTCTATATTTGTTCTTGCTCTACATTTTATCCTTAATACCCTACTTTAACCCCACAAACATTGGTACAGTTAAGTGATATGTAAACCTGGAGTAATAAGTGAACTATATAATTTTTTTATACTGGAAATTTACTCAGTATAAAATTTCAATATAAAATATGTTTTTTAAGAATATTTTTAAAGGTGAAAGAGTTCATAGGAGTCCCTATGTTTAACAATCCTATATTTTATGTTACCCTTAAGTGGGTAACCCTATTTATCTAGTTTTCCAACTTGATCTTGCATTTCGTATCATTCTAAGATGAAATTTGGATTGGCATAAGAAATTCGCATCAAAAATTTGGGGTTGTTAAGGGTTGTTTTTTATAGGGGTTGGTTACCCCTTTCAAAAGACACCTCCCTCACCCCACGGAGATGCGAAGTATTCACTATATTCCAAAACAGTAAGTTGTAGATTTGGCGGGCATATAACAAGAATATTTTATAAAAACTGTAAATAGACGATTGATCATAATTATAAATTTAAATACAATCAAAACTTAAATATTAAAATCGAAACCTATTCATATACAGTTCAAGCATACATAAATATCTAGCATTTGTGCATAATAATGTACAGAGTGGTAATTCAATCTAATAGAGTGTGACACAGCTTACCTGTGCAATCCCAGAGCCCATGAGGCCACCGCCAATTACAGTCACCGTTTTAATTGCATTTCGGTTTGCGGAACTCGAAAAGTTCCTTGTAAATCCAATTAGCTTGTTCATAATAAAAATAACCGGTGTTATTCAAGCGAAAGTCGGCGAAAAAGTAACTGTGGTGGGGTTATACCGCGCACTTCATATCATAAAACTCGTTCGAGTGCCGTAAAACCGACCAAAGTACAACATAAAAGATAATGCAAAAGATAAAAATTATCATACATACATAATTATTAAATATCACTCACCTCGAATCGACGCCTGAGAATGAATCGATTACACAATACATTTTTATAATTTTTAATTGAAATAAATCATATAAAAATACCACTTTATATTTTGTCGTAAATCATAAATATTTATAAACAAAACACCAAACAGACGTCATAGACGTCACACTCATGTGACGTTAAGTTTCCTTTTTACGGATAGTACTTTTTGCGTTAAAGTTTGTAGAATCTGGTATTACTCAAAAATTCTTTCCTAGAATGTACACAATCCACATATACATTGTATAATTATTATATATGTGAGTTTTTGGCGAGATTTTAGTCTTTCATGCAGTAAATATTATATTTTATTCATAATCTTGTGTTACTTGACTCTATATTGTGTAAAATTGGTGGTGTTTTATATAATATAGTTTGTTTATTGTGCATAAGCTAAGTGAATGGAAAATAATACCACGGAGCATGAATTCTGAGATGCCACAAAAATTCCCTGGAATGTTGTAACAAGAGAGCCACCATCTTGTTGGAACATTAACATTGCCATTGACATTTCTCACGACACTAACTTGTAATAATATTAAGTTCTCGACAAAGGCAGTAATAATCTAAAAGATTGGTTGCCAAAAATAAAGTAAAAAAAAAAGTACAATGTATGTGTAATGTATACACGGAATAAAGAATAGATCTTTCTTCCGTGAATGTGTATTATTAATAATATGAAAATCAACAGATCTTTCGTTATCAGCATAAAGTTACTGTAGCTACCGAATATGTCATCCTCTTTGGCAGACTGGCTGAAACTTTTGTAATATTGTAAATAGAATGTCGTTCAAACAAATGAATGATCGCGTCTCTATAAATACCCTATATGATTATAGTAGCGGGTCCGGCAGACGTTGTCCCGCCCTGCTTATAAAAAAATCCTGGACAAATTATATACCAAAACGTTCCCAGTGAATCACTTTATCCACTGGTGAAAACCGCATAAAGATCCGTTCAGTAGTTTTTGAGTTTATCGCGAACAGACAGACAGACAGACGCGGTAGGGGACTTTGTTTTATACTATGTAATGATAACTAAACAAAGTCCGGTGAAGCTGTAAAGACCTTGTCAGGTCAATAGCATAGTCAGTTCGAGAAAAAAAAACACAGTCTATTTCACGCACTCAGAATATTATTATTAAGCTGTCCGTGTCAGTCTAGAATCCTATAGTAGTGAGCCCGAAGCTCCTACATTTGGTGGCCCCGACGGAAAATATTCAGAAGTTAGTTCAGGCTCCTACATTTGGTGATTTCCCGACGTGATTTTCCGACGTGATAATGTTCAGAAGTTAGTTGAGACTCCTACATTTGGCACTTCCCGACGTGTTCCAGAGTGTCGGCACGATGATGATGCCGAGATTCCTACACTAGTAACGCCATCGGTGCGACGCGTTTCCGCGCACCAGAGCCTCATCATCCGACGTAATCATTATCATCACCGGCAACTCCGTCGTGATGATGCCGCCGTACCTACATTAATGTGACAACACGGAAAAAACTCAGGAAGGAAGATGCCAAGTCACGAAATGGTTATTCCTAACCTGAAAACACAAGCTGATTATTGTAATTTTCTTATAGAAGAGATCAAGAGACTCCAACATGAAGTAGTCGAACTGAAGGCGATTATTTATTATCGGCCAACGCCACCGAACTGCACGTGTCATGGTCGTCATACACAACAGCGCGTATCTCATTCTCGTTTTCACTCACGAGATTCTTGCAAAACCACGCCGCCGTCATCATGTTGCTACTATCATCGACGGTTTGGCAAGAATGCAAGGCGATGCTATACACCCTGCTTTCCAGCTAGTCCAATTCTAGTTTTTACTGTTATATTATTACCCCAGTAATAATTATATTTTTATATATTTTTTTTATTAATAATTTATAAAAAATATTTTTTATATTTTGTATGTATTAATAATTTTGATTAATTAAAAAAAAAAGTTTTTAGTAAGTAATAAAAAAATAAATAAAGGGAAAAAAAAAAAAAAAAAAATATTTAATATAAAAAAAAAAAAGAAAAAAGGAGAGGGGTTAATAAAATAATATATATATACAGTTGGCAAATATCTACTTGACTCATAATTCATTAAATAATATATTTAATAATATATATTATAATATTGTACTTATAATATCGAGACAACTTAAAGATTGATAAATGTAAATGTTAAATTCGTATAATAATATTTTCATTTTTTAATTTCCCCTTGACTGTACAACGCGCAAGACCGAACTTACCGCTATATTCAGAGCGGCTTAAGCTATGATTTTTTTTGTTCCTCGAACTGACTATACGCTATTGACCACAGAGTACTATTGACCTGGCAAAGTCTTTACAGCTATGACGCGGACTATAGTACTTTGCTATAAGTACTATGATTCTAATTTTTGTGGGTAACACCACTGAGTACAATATATTGTTTTGGTAACACTGTTTTACAAAATTCTGAACTTCCGAAGTGAACTTTGGATGTCCGGAATAAAAGTTTGAAACGTTTATTTTACATAATTTTCTATACATTTATTTTTGACAAAAGTATATTTCGAAGTAGTTATATTAAAAAAACTAAGTGAAAATGAATCAATTCGGAGTAATCGTGAGAAATTTTTCAAGTTCATCAGCGGTACAAAGTGCAATCAAAAATGTAACTGTTATTGGAGGTGGTTTGATGGGCTCCGGCATCGCTCAGGTATTGAGAATAAATGATTGAATCTATAGAAAGTAAATCCACTGATATAAATCGACTATAGGCAACAGTATTGTGGTCGCTGTACATATTGTTTACCTGTACCATATCTATACTTCTATGCTAATATTATAAAGTTGAAGAGTTTGTTTGTTTGAACACGCTAATCTCAGGAACTACCGGTCTGATTTGAAAAACTCTTTCAATGTTAGACAGCTCATTTATCGAGGAAGGCTATCATCATATATATCATATATCATCACGCTAAGACCAATAGGAGCGAGTACATATTATATATTTTTACCTTCTGCGTCAACGAAGTCACGAGTTAAAGTTAGGGGGCTGCATTAGAAATTCGTATCCTGAAATAAGGGGTGAGAGGTGTGGGGGAGGGGCCTGACTACCCTTCTAAACCACTACCCCGCTGCAGAAAGTTATAGTTACTGAGATATTCATAATCAAAGTTTTGAGATTATGTCACCCCCGAACAATCAGTGGTAATTTTGTATATTAACAACATGGTGATTTTTAAGTTTAAATTCAACAGTTTGTACAATACTATGTCTATATATAAGTAGAGCAGTCTAAATGTAAATTTTGTGGAAAAAAAATAAATATTAAGTATTTAAAACTCTTGTAACAGTACTAAAAATAATAGTGATTTTGCAATAAAAAAAGTTGAGTTTTCAACTAAAAAAAATAATAACTTGTATGAAACTATGTATATTTATGCATTAAGGAATAAATTATTGATGGAACAGCATAAATCTTCAGAACAAAAAAAAAATACAATAAACTTCTCTCCTCATTTTTTACACAAATATTTCTCATTTAAGCTCATAGTGGTTAGAAAAATATTTAATATAAAACATCAAGGAATTTGATATGTGTTCGCAATACTAACCTACATAGAGAACTAGGGCGGGACCGAAGCTTCTCTTCGCTGCAGCCATATTCCTCTATTAACCTAATGTGGCTTAGTTGGATATGCTCTGACCAGTTTGCTTGCTCGCTGCCCTCGCTCGCCTGTGTTATGTGTGGAGAGGCTTTATGATCATACAAATGGCTTATATTATATTTTATTCTAGGATTGAGACAAGTTTTTGATTAAACTTAGTAGAAATAAAATAAAACATACAAGATCTGGAAAATGTTCCCTTTGACGTCATACAAATAATTTATATTCGATTTTTTGTTTTTTTTTTTTAATGTGTACAAGTATAAAACAACAATAAATATGTATAAAACAACTGAAATCACTTCCATTACACATAACTTCAAACACATATAAAACAAAAAATTTGCCGTGTGCGGTCCTTCGTCTCCCACGTCTCCCAGGGTGAGAGAGGTGTCTTTTGAAAGGGGTAACCAACCTCTATAAAAAACAACCCTTAACAACCCCAAATTCGTGATGCGAATTTCTAATGCCCTTGCATAAAAAGATAATATTAGTCGGCGGCGCGTCACAGTCCCTGCAGTGAGTGCGGTGCATTTAATATCAAATTACGGAAAACTTTTACATATGTACGGACAAATGATGGCTTTATCTTTTTAAATTTTTTTTTATTCTAGCTTGAGAAGTGTCCAGGTTGAAAGTATGATAAATTTTCGTAAGACTTTTAACATCTACATTTTCAGGTATCAGCTCAAGCTGGTCAAAATGTGACCTTAGTGGATGTGAGTTCCGATGCTCTGGCTAAAGCCCAGAAGTCTATTGGCGCCAACCTTGCCAGGGTTGCAAAGAAAGTCTATAAAGACAAACCAAGTGAAGGGGAGAAGTTTGTCTCGGAATCTCTTGCAAGGATTAAGACTGCTACTGATCCTGCTGAAGCGTCGAAGACAGCTGATTTAGTTGTAGAGGCTATAGTTGAGAATATTGATGTGAAACACAAACTGTTTTCAAAGTTGGATGGTGTAAGGATATACTGACATATATAATTTTTATTTTTCTCTGTCTGCTAACAAAAATCAATAACCAATCTAAAATAAATTTTATAAAAATACTATGACTTATTACAATAATAATTTTGTTATTGCTAAAGTTTTCATAAATATTTCAATATAATATATTTCAATATTGTACATTTCAAAATAACTTAAATCAAATTTTAGCTCTTATTAAGATAATACATTATTTTTCAAGATCTTAAAATTTTGTACATGAAAAATATAAAGATCATAAAAAAAAACTAAAAACCTTATGAAGAGCAAAATTGAACTTTGTTCTCTGTGTATAAAGTTGGGAATCATAAAAGCATTAAACATGTTATATGCACAATTACTTATTAGCTTATTTTGAAATGTAAAAACATTTGTTTTATCTAATCAGTACTTTGTCACCATAATCTTCTTAAAGAAATCAAGTAAGTTACAATATTTTAGTACATCATTTTATTACACATATTATTATTAATAATTGTGAAATAAAAAAAACACCCAACTACTGTACATAGGTACCAAATGCCAGAAGAGAATTAAATCTGAACGTAGAAAGGCAGTTTCACACTTAAATGTTTACTTTCACTATAGCTCTAATCCAAATTTATTTGAAGCCTATTTATTATCTGTACACATAATAGTTTTCATAATAACTTTCAGTGTTTTACTATCAATCTCCCTGTAATATATAAAGAATATAATATATATGAATTTCGTGTTTGTACAGTGTGCAGGAATAATAACATCACTTCTATTATATTAACTCTCTTTTCTAATTTAGATTCATTCAGCATCCAAGTGGTTTCATGTGGCATTTTTGGAGTTAAAGAGTGTGTATCTTGAAATATATATGGTTATGTAGATGTTTTTATTTCTGTGATAGCGGAATTCTGAAAAAGAGGGTAATAAATTTAATTGTTCTCTATATTGTACCAATATGTAATATTATTCTTTATGATTTACAGGTAGCCCCGAGTCATACAATATTTGCTTCAAATACGTCTTCTCTGTCAATTAATGAAATAGCTTCAGTTGTTAAAAGGAAGGATAAGTGAGTTGTTCTGTATCTCTATATACGTATAACATTTTGGTATGCATGTTTTTCTAATACACCTAGCTGCAGCTACTTCTAGCCAGCCACAGTTTTATGATAAAACGTGTCGGGGCACAAACTAAAAAGTTCGCAACACCTTATCTTTTCCATAGCTTGAAGCTGTGGAACAATCTCACGGCCAATGAGTTCTCTTCTTCCTATGACATGGGATCCTTCAAGCGTAACGTGAAGAGACAATTATGCAGAGCGGCATCACACCGGCGATGGATAGTTTGTCTCTACTGAGAGACTGTCTCTAATGATTACTGGGTCACCATTGTTTTTGGATTGTACCGTGCTTACCATCAGGCATAGTGCAGTCACTTTACTGTACTACAATTAAAAAAAAAATATTTTTGTTGATTTTCTTTTGTTCTTATAATTATAAGTTCATTAAAGCATCAAATTAAAAAAGAAAATAAGTTTAATCCCACACATGAAAAAATATTGATGATAAAAAATTTCGACCATAGTTTTTTGATACAAAATATTTTTAATTTTCACGACTGTTAGGATGCAAGACAAAATGAATAAACTGTTTAACATTTTATTAGTAGGAAATAACTACGTGCTAGGATACTTAGGAGACAATCGTGTTGCCACAATATAAATTTACCATAACTTAACAACAACTTATTAAATAAAGTCTGTGACAGTACGTCATCTGCCTACTGACTCTGTTTCACTACTGGATACTACTATTCCTATAAATACATAATAGCCTTACTTTGAAAACTGGATAAGTCTAGTAAACACAGTTTTGGAATATCAAGTCTTGAACATTTGATTATTGAATACTTTCAGTACATTCAATTTTTTTTTTGTGAATATCTTTGATACCGATTAAAATAACAGTTAATCAGTTGCACCAGTTTTAAAGCTCAAAAACCAATAAGTACCTAGGTATGTGGTTGCTAGGACACGTGATTATGATTAGTTATGACGAAAACACTGTGTAAGCAGCATAATTCTAGCTAGCGTTTGTATAACTCGTGAGAACCATAAGTTAACATGTTTAGTTAAGTAAAATAAGAAAGCATTTGCTGGCAACCCAATACATTGGTCCTTCGAGCCGGATCAATGTGTAGCTCTGTTATTGTTTATGTCGCCGGGTTATGATGACGATAAAAGAAGCACTTTAATATGTTGTATTTATATATATTTGATTTATAACAAGACACGTATGTACTCTCTGAGCGGTAAGCCGTGAAGATGAAAAACTTGCCAACATAATATTTTAAATTACACAATTTATGTTGGGTTGACAACACCATTCTTTCTGGAACATCTACTTCTGAACAAGACACTAATTTAAGTAAAAACTTTTGTAATTAATGAAATAAAAAAAAAACTATTTATAAACCAAAGTCGCTTCCGTAAACTTAACTACCTTCATATGCTCAACAAATTTTTTGAAGAAATATTATTTATAATAGGATTTCCAAATTGAAATAGAGATTTGAACTATAAAAATGCATATAATAACTAAATACTAAGGAATGATGAGTAACATAAATAATTCTACACAATAAATAATGTATATTAAAGGTTCGGAGGACTCCATTTTTTCAACCCCGTGCCTGTGATGCGTCTCCTTGAAGTAGTGAAGGGTGCTGAGACGTCTGAAGCTACATACAAAACCATGATGGAGTGGGGCAAGTCTGTCGGCAAGACTTGCATCACCTGCAAGGACACTCCTGGATTTGTTGTCAACAGATTGCTGGTACCATACATTTGTGAAGCAGTTAGACTGTTTGAAAGAGGTATGTGATTAACGACTGAATTTCACAAGCTTTACTAGAATTCTGTACGATTCACAACCAATCTATCGGCGATACTTTTTGTAATATAAATAAAAGTACTCGAAATTGTTAGAGAAGCTAATTCTTTTATTCCATGCTATATGTCACATTTTTTCTAACATATTTAGTACTATGGCAACCTAATGTGCCAGCTCGTGGTAACAACAAAACGATTATACAAATTCCTTTAATCAATGTTCCGTCAGAATAAAAAAAATTGATAGACACCTATCATCAATTGATAGATATATATATAAGACACTTAATTATAATTTGGGTTTAAGAGGCAAAATAAAACTTATTTGTTTCTCTGAAAAATGAAGTATGTAATTTTTATTTATCAAGTACTTTACATACTCATATAATATTTACATAATAACACTATCTTACCTGAAAAAATGAAGAAACGACAATAAAAGTTTATTGTTCACCTCTCAATTTATACAATTTAATAAAACACAAAATTAATTTCACTAAAATAAATTCAATATGCGTTCTTCGTCTTAGACAAAATGACAGACCGTTTGACAAACGTTAAACAAACAGTGCGCGCGCATATTCACCTTAAAGAAATAATTTTCTTTACATATATAAATTATTGTTTAGATAATTATCATATCTCCTTATCATTATTACAAAGTGTTTCCAACCTGTAATGTAGCTTCAAGCAACACTCACATCTTAAAAAATAGTACACTCGGTGGAGTCTCTATATAACATACAAATATTTTAAATTCAGCCTTGAATCAACCCCGGCATCGGAATGGTTTATTGTTCTTAGTAAAATGAACAGTTTGCCATGATACAGAAAAAACATAAGAGAAAGAAAATATCAGTATATAATCAAATTATGTGATTCATTATCATCATCAGCTTCTAAGAAACCCATTGCAGCCATAGGCTTCTTCTCGAAGCAAGGTATGGGCGTAATCACTGACAGCCTATATTCTATTGGTGATTTCAAACTCTGAGACATCCACAGTTCTATATTTTCCCATATATATTGGTACTACAAGAACACTTCTCAGGTTCAGTTTTCCATCACCGTCAGCCAATAGTGTTACCGATTTAGATTTAGTAAATATATGTGACTTCCGAAAACTTCGTTGGTACATGTTTGAACCTTTAGACATCGGATTGATACTCTACCGGTCAAACCACTCGACCAACACGATTTGTTTTCAAGGACGATCATGTGATTACATAATCTCTATATATATTATTTGTCTGTCCATGTGTATGTGACTGAACTTCTCCTTAACGGCTGGACAGATTTTGGTGAAATTTTTTGTGTATGTTCAGATGGATTCAAGAATGGTTAAGAGTGTTAAATTGGATTCCATAGGTGGCGCTGCGGTTGACTTTATGATTTTTTTTTATTATCGAGGCAGAACAACGTCCGCCGGGCCCGCTAGTATTACATAATCAAGTCCTAATAATTGATATGAAATCTTCAGGAGACGCATCAGCTCGAGATATTGACGTCGCCATGAAGCTAGGTGCGGGGTATCCCATGGGACCTCTGGAACTAGCAGACTATGTGGGCTTGGACACCAATAAATTCATATTAGACGGCTGGCACAAGAAGTATCCGGACCAGCCTCTCTTCAAACCTATCCCACTGTTGGACAAGTTGGTTGCAGAGGGGAAACTGGGAGTCAAAAGTGGAGAGGGTTTCTATAAATATGACAAGAAATAAATAAATTATAAATAGTAATAAAGAATAATATAATAAATTAATCTTTATTGTAGAAAGAATATTTATTGTATGTAAATAAAATCATGTTTATTTTCAATTGTGTTTTATTAAATACTCTCAACATGTTATGTTCTTTGTTCAGACATAACAGATACTTCTGCGACAAATAAGACAAGGTTATAATCATATTATTACGTGTTGAAAAATTAAGATCTGCGAGAAACAAAATCCAGACCAGACTAGTCAATAAAAGTCAAGGGTTAAGACGGCAACAGTGGGTCACTTGTTTTTCAGTCACTCTACACTGACTGAGTGTTGTGAATATGTAAAAGGATTACACACATAGTGTAACCAACGTACTTTCATCATTGAAATCGGTTTAGACAAACAAAGGTATATACTGGGAGATAAAAAGTATTAAAACAAAAACTCATTTGAATCACTGTACTGGTTGTGGGATGCAGTGGATCACTAATAATATAACCCGAATAATACACTTTTAGTTTCAATATGTCTTTATTTATTAATCCAACGCTTTTTTAACGAAAGTTTTAACGCTTTTCTAATACATACCATTTTTGTTATTTTTCAAAGCAGTTTTTATCAGCTGTACGTATGTTTCTGGATTTTTGCTGAACGACCCATAGGTACTGTAAAAGAAATATGCCAAAAATGATAATATATATTATTTTCTAGTATATATTATTATCAGTTAGTACACAGTATATTATAAGCTGCTGTGTACTCGAGCGTTTTGAGCCACTGTGTACAGAATGGCCATTTTGGATTTAATCTATACCAAACATAACACTTACATCATTCAAGGAGCAATATATGCGAAAATGACCTCCGTTAAACTTATTTCATAGGCAAAACATAAATCCATTGATGTAACGAAACGTTAGTGAACAAATACAAAGTATATCTTACCTTAAAAATTACCGTTTCACTTTTGATGAAAAAAAAAAACAAAAAAAACTGCTCACTCACCATTGCAATCACTACTAATACCGCCGACACGCGTGTACTGGGTTTTACATGAATATTTCCCGAGACCTTCTGAAGAGTTAGAGATATAAAAAGTTATTTCCAATACTTTCTACACAACAGCCACTGCGCCACCATTGCCGCTATACCTAGCTACTGTTGCCGCCTCGTTTTTGTATTTCTTTTGATAACTCTATACGGGCCATCGTATGTTGGTTGTAACGGTTTTTTAACTGCATCGTTCCTGATGAAAACGAATTCAGACTTTTCTAAATCTGGATGCACAAACAAGTTTTTGGAATTTGAATGAGAAATCGGTATAGGCTTACAGCTAGTCTTTAGTTTACGGTAATCACCACAAGGTCGTAAATCACCTTTCTTTTTTGGGACAACGTGCAGAGGACTTGCCCAAGGGCTCTTTGATGGTCTGCATATTCCCATCTCAAGCATAACGCGAAATTCTTGTTTGACTTTACTGTATCTGTCGGGAGGTAAAGCTCTCACTTTTGCGTGAACCGGTGGGCCCGTCGTTTCTATATAATGATAAACAGAATTACAAGGGGTCTCTTGTAGTCCGGTGAAGCTGTTAAGACCTTGCTAGGTCAATAGCGTAGTCAGTTCGAAGAAAAAAAAAAAAACAAGGGGTCTCCTTAAAATTTACTGGTTTTGTGACATTGGGATACTTACATAATAAGTCTGAAAATGTGTGTTTTTCATCGACCGTTTTTATCGAAGGTTGTACTAACTTGACGACTGAACCAATAACATTTAATTTTGTTTCGCGGTCAATTAATCAACAATAACTAGATAAAGGGTCACGTACAAAATCGAAGCTAACTGCTGTCCGCGTAAATATATACTTATGTAGCTATTTGTTTACTAAGAAAGGGAGAAAAAAGTTTTAAAACAGTTTTAAGTTCAACCTAATTACAACCATGACACCTAGTAATAAAGTCACAAATGTTCAAAATATTATCTAATACTATAAAACGATAAATTACTCCCGTTACTTACAAATAAAAAGACAACTTTTAGTGTCAATTCAACCTTAAAGCGCAATAAATAAAGTACTTTTCCCGTTATTGTGTGAGTTTGTGGGTGGTTGGCGAGCTTGGCCAAACATTTGTACCACAGGTTTAAAATCGGTAATGATGTTCAAAATTTGATATTATTTGTTAGTTTAAAGCTTAAAATATAACTTATTCAACATGTATTTAGCGAAAGTAAGATACTCCGGCCGTTAAATTGCTTTTTCGGGTATTATTTATGCATCTTTTGAATACACTGCGGCATTGTGAAACGTGCTTACATTGGATGTGTTTCAAACAAACTAAACAAAATAAAAGCTCCCATTTCAAGTGAGCTGTTATTCACGGAGACGTATTTTTCGCGCCGACCCGATATCTAGTTATTGTTGATCGAAGGTAATAGCTTAGAAAATCTGCTCCTAATATCGGTTGTTTAACGTCAGCAATCACAAAAGTCCATCGGTACCGCCCACGTCATTTTAAATTTAATGTTAAAGTTTTTGTAACGTATGTCCTTATAACTCTTCCGTTTGCTGCGTACAGTTCATAGTTTGAACACTTATTAACATTACGCTTTTTATTACTCACTGGAATCACTGAAATATTTGCGCCGGTATCAATTAAAAAAATTAAACCACTTTGAATGTCTGTGATTGATAGGCGGGAGCAGGGTGAAATGGCACAGACATCCGCCGTCTGCTGCGCCCCGGCTAGTTTTCCTGTTTATTTTTCTTATTCCAACTACAAGGTTAGATGCATTTGTTTGCTTTACCCTTGTAGCGATAATGATAGAAACACAACCAGTTTGGATCCTTGGAGGAGCGACGAGATGCTGATCTGAATATCGGTGTATGATGATGATCGGAAATAGATCGAGAGGGGCTTCTTTGCCGACACTTGTTACTCCATGGTACTCGACGCTTGAGATGGATGATCTCCAAACGTAATTTTCTTATTTCGTCCACTATGTCCAAATCCTGTGTCGAAGTAAATCTCGTTGGTGTGACTTCTGAAATTTCGATCGGGCGTGTTGTCTCTAAATTCTTATCTGCGATAGGTGGCTAGGCTATCGAATTCCTTTACATCACTGACTGTAAGAACAGCTCTTACAGCTTGTGGCAGGTGATTGCACCACAACATCTTCAATGTTTCATCTGGGAATTTGTTACGTGCCAGGTCTCTCATTCTTCTGAGGAGTTGAGATGGTTTTTGGTCGTCCAACTCCATCTCTGATAATAGTTTTTGAATCTGGCGATTTTCAGATTCCTCGTAACACTGTAATAATCTATTTTTTAAGGTATCGTATTTCTTATTAACTGGTGGTGACAATAAAATGTCGCTGGCTTATTGAATAATATCCTTGCTCAATTTGGCTACCAGTAAATTGTATTTAATGTCATCGCCAACTTTTTGATTTGCTAATACAGTTTCAAAATGTACAATCCAGAGTCTAGGTGACTCGGTCTAAAGTCCGGAATCCGCGACGAAACGGCAACTGTAGCTAATGACATCGGATCGGAATCCTGTTTCACACTTGATTCTCCAGATTGAGCCATAACGTTAATTTAATTGAAACTCGAAAAAAAGTTTTATACACCAAATATTGTAGTCGGGTGTCCTGTTTCGGGGTCACCAATGTTAGTGTGTGCGGGTATGGTGCATATGTATCTTAATGAATACACTGAGACCTTTTAATCAACGTTTATTTGCGCGTCTGCACTACGACAGGTCGCGGCGCACACTGGTTGATTTAAAACTAAGTTTGAGACATGAGCCGTGTTATTACAAAAAAGTTAAATACGTATTAAACACTTGGTTTAAAAAAGTTTCCCAATAAATGCACCGCGCTCGCCCGAGGCAAGTTCGTGTTATCCTTTTTCACAAGTCTAAACTAACGTAACCAAAGCGAGACAAAAGAACAAGATGGCGACCGCGGTGCATTTAATATGAGACCTTTTTAAAGCCAGGGTTCAATACGTATTTAACTTTTTTGTAATAACACCGGAGGTGTCTCTACAGCTCCATTTTCTTGAATACACAAATTTATTCTTTTAACAAATTCATTTCTAGTTACCTCTAATAACGTGTTGTGGTGAATATTATAAATCGTATTCTGAACTTCGCCTCTCAACTCGTTTACACTCGCATACGATTTAATGTAAATTTATTTTTTTACATACCTCCACAAATAAACATCTAAAGGGGTGAGATCTGGTGATATCGCAGGCCACCTGAGTGTGCCGTTTGTTTCAATCCAGGTATTAAAATGGTTATTAATGTGGGAAGTACAGATTCTGCTGTTACGGGCTGGAGCACCATCTTGCTGTATAATTATTTGGTTTCGCTCTTCATCGGGAAAACTATTTAACTCATTTCTCAAGAGGTTTAGTATTTCAAGATACTTGACAGTGTTTAGATGACCTTTGTACACGTACACTAAAACAACTATATTTTTCATAATTCCTCACCAAACGTTGAAAGAAAATCTTATTTGACTGTTAGTTTCACGAACACGAACAAGATTCACTTTAGACCAATAGTGGTTATTGCGGCGATTGTACATACCATTATTGCTGAAGTTGGTTTCGTCAGACCATACAATGTTGGTAAAAAAATTTGGGTTATGGTCAATTTCTCTCAGCATGCTTTGACAAAATTGTAGTCGTCTCTCACAATTCCCAGAATGCAATTTTTGCACCAACCGACCATCACGATAACATTTAAACTTTTACTTTTTCAGCACTTCAAGTACACGAGTGTGGGTTGTTCCAATTACTTCGGCAGCTTCTCTGCTTGAAGCTTTTGAAAATTACTCGAAATATGTTAAAACATTTAGATCAAAATCGTTATTGTTCTGCTGAAGAATTTACCGCCGACTTTTGTAACTGCCCGTATTCTTTAAATTTTCTACCATTCTTTTCAATACGAATCGAGTTAGTGGCCGTCGGTCTCGATATCTCTCTCCATACCACCGCAGAGCTAGCTTCACATTTTTGTTATTTAAAAAATAAGCTTCCATTAAATCAAATTGTTCTTGATAAGCCATTTTTTCCGTGAGACAAATATGAAATGATTTGTGAAACAATCAAATATGAATAACAATGGTTATCAATGGTTTTCCTTTCATTAAATTTACCAAGAATGTTAGAGATTTCATCCTTGTGATTGACCCTATCGATCGATGCAATAAAATTACAGGGTGTAATTTATACAGATTTTAGTTGGTTCGATTTTCGGGTGAAGCGAGAGAATTTTCGAAAATCTTTGAATGCAGTTTTATTTCTTTTCAAAAATAAAGAAATGTTTCTTTGGAGTAAAATTTGCTATCTCTATTATTTAGGGTACTTTCCCTCCAGGTGGCATTAAAAAATTCCACCCTTTATATGTGCACGCGACAGTAGCATAATACATATGGACCGTTTATTTTGAAAGTGGTGTAAGTCCATTTTTGAGAAAAATGAGCTATCACGTAATTCCTGCTTAATTTAATGTAAATTTTTTATGTATAACTAGTCCATGTTTAATTTCTCAAAAAAATCCCATGTTTTGTACAACTTAAAATCGGTCGGTAAATGAAATTGCATAATCATTGATTTTGAAAGTGGTGTAAGTCCAATTGACAGAGGTAGGTGGCATAGCAGATGGATACCGACCAGTGTTTTGTTATTTTTCATTTATTTTATACTAGCTGTGTCCCGCGGTTTCACCCGCGGACGATTTGCATTGTTTCCCCTCCGTGTTTCCACTACTCGTAAGTTAAAAGTTAAAAGATATTAAAAAATTGGAGAAATGTATTAGAAAATGTACAGCGCATAACCTGTGAGAAGAAAATACAACAAGGCTGTATGACTCCGTATCTTTGCCCGTATTTTGGCGAATTAAAAAAACAACGAAAACAACAGTAGTAAAATTATCAATTTATTACCTCTACGTCCTGGAAGACCGTTAAAATTTGAAAAAGTCGCCCTGGAGCCTTTGTACCAAAATGCCAGACCTATTACGTACGAAAAATATAAAGACATGAAGCAGCTACTACCCTATATACCTCCGGTGCATCATGCATATTTTGAAACACTACCACATGCAGAGAATAAGTAAATTCTTGTAATCAGTATCTTGTAATGACAATGTAATTGCCGTCTAAAATAAAATGTTATGTGTTGTTATGCGTATTTGTAAACAAAATTATATTAAAATGAAGTATATTTTAAGCGATATTTGATTTTTCAAAATTGAAATTAAACGATTTTTACAATTGTCTAATTTTGAAAGTGGTGTAAGTCCATTTACAGCACATAAATATGTGTTATCGTAGTCTAATTAGCCAAAAACAAATTTATATAAACAAATTAAATGTTCATAAAACAATAGAAATAATGCCAGACCTCATATGATTTGCCTGTATTTTTAAATCAACAAATATAGTAACCTTTAATTTTCTCGAAACAAAAGAAAATGGACTTACACCACTTTCAAAATAAACGGTCCATATCATGTATTTTTTCTTAGAGCATATACGCATCAGTTATTCTCAAAAAGGGACGCCGCCCGATAGTAAAAAAATGTCAAGATTTATAAAAAACGAGTGTTTCTGCATATCTACGCCTGTGAGAAGTTATACTTCTTTGGTTTGAATATATTAATATTGTTCGAATATATAATAATAGTCTTTACATAATATTATAACCGTTCTGGATTGAGTTAAAAGCTCGAATGACACAAATGGTATGAATAATATATACTTACAAAACAATACATACATTTAAAAGAAATTGCTTATATGATACTTCAAAACCAAACAGTTTATTAAAGATATACTAACTTCAGTAACCTCGCAGCGCGCGCCTTCCGTTTCAAAATAAATGCTATCGATTTATCATACCATGCCAAAACCAGTGTGTATTTAAAAATATTGTTCATGAGTTTGTTGCATTTATTTTAATGGGCATGATTTATACTCAAATTGACTGATTCAGTTGGTTCAAATTGTTTAAAGCATGCAAAACTTATTTATTATCAACCACATAAGGTTACTATGTTGTACGATTTGCCTTAATTTTTACGTTGGCCGCCTTTGACATCGACCCTCCTTGGTATTAAGGTGTAATGTTCTGAATAAAATGAATAATAATATTGCCAACAAAACACGTTTAGAATATAACGAGTATTATTTACTATGTATTGAACAAAATTTAATGGCTAAAATAAAAATGAAAAGATACTTCCTTTCCAACAACTATTCGGATTACTTCTGTATTGAAAGCAGTGTAAGCTTAGGGCAGCAACAGTCTCTGCTCAATATGCCTGTTTGTGCACCCCGTATTGGACTTTATATACTCCAATCAACACTATGTCGATATATTAGTAAAGTTGTTATCAAATATTCCAATAGTTTCAACTATTTATTGCCAATAGTTTTTTTTAATAAAATTATAGATTAGACGTTTTGAAGGCAAGCGTCTAACACATTAATCTATTATTCCTACCAACCCGCCCGCTTTTATTTCTGCTCTGTTCATGGCTGCATCCCTTTTTAATAATAGTCAGAACCTCAGATATAAGTCCTCGTCAAAACGACTAATATGAGCCCGAACACAAGATAGTAGTTTACGGTGAGGAGTTAAAGCACCCATATATTTCAATTTTATTGCTACTACATGTGCCAAGTTTTTATAAAAATTAGCTGACGGGAAGCGAGGGAAATTCGTAGAAGCGCTGTTTATCTCTTTATTTTTTTACATTACATTTACATAAAGGTTGCTTTTTTTTTAATTTCAATGAGACCCAGTATTATCTATTCAAATTAAGAAAAAGTCATCGAAATCAGTTTAAAGTCGCCGAAAATACGTAGACAAGAATAGAATGAAAATCAAATAAGTGGTATTTCACCCTCTTAGGTTTTGAATATTTCTTAATATATATGGGACCACCTCTGAGTATTACCCAATTCAAATAAAAAAGAATCATTAATTCGGTTCACAATTGACTAAGATTAACAATAACGACGATTAACATACATAAAAAAAAATACATAAAGCCGAATATAGTAACCTCCTCCTTTTTCGAAGTCTGTTAAAAAACAAAAATGAAACTTGATTATTGTTAAATATAAATGCATTATTTTATTTTGCTTACAATAAAATAACATACAAAATCAACCGTATATTATATTAAAACTTATATTTAAATATCATAGTCGTCATCCTCTCGCTTTCTTTTCTGGGAGACTGGCTCATCAGTATCCATCTTAGAGGGCGCCTGAGCTGAGGGACCAGCTGTGACCCTCACTGCAGGCTTCACAACCTGCAGGTTTATATTATTTTATGAATCATTTATCTTCTACATAAATAAACAGGTATGTCATTGTGCATGCATTACTCTAAAATGGCTGAATAAATTTTGATTAAATTTTTTTAGTTTTATTTCTTAGATACTTGGTCTTATCTAAAAAAAGAACTATTTAAATAGCTTTATTTAATTCAAAATTATTAATGTTTTAAGAAACCATAATTGTTATAAGTACTATGTGTTCAGTGTTTTTTTTTCCATGGAAAGGTAACACCAGCATCTGCTACTTATGTTTTTCCTCAATACATAAAATATACCATATATTTATTACAATAATAAACAGACAAAGTCGTAAGTGTCAATTAATTAAGGTATACTTAAAGAGATCGTCAGATTAATTTAATATTCTGTCCATTGGAAAAGTGAATGGAAATAGTTCACCAACTTATAAATGAATAAAAAAAAAATCAGATTTGCAGGGGACAATCGAAGTCAAATCTCTCCTTTGCTACTAAGTTCATGACATTTTGTAGAGAAGTTTATTTTACTATTACTTTTTATGTTTCACTGTTTTATCACAACCGCTCCCCATGTTAAGTGATGATTAGATGTTTGACTGCAGATTTTCAACTAAAAGATGGTAGATAACATGTGTGCTTTATATTTGAACATTTGTCAGTCAAAACAGTATCTAATACACTGCCACTAAGCTATAACAACGTAATTTTTTATTTTCTTAAAAACCAATATTGATAGAAATGATTTTGATAATTTTGAAGACAAATAATTACATGTTAAATCAATACTAAAATGTTATTTTAATGGAACAAGTTCTCTGATCTCATCTAAGAGTCTCTATTCTAAAATATAAGAATGAAATAATTTTTAACATGTGTCCTTATATAAATGGGGTTGAATACAGTGTGCAGTTTTATGCCTATTATACAACATAAATCTAAGTTGCAATTATTTTTACTGCTTTTATTTTGTTATGACTAAGTTATACAAACTTAACTAGAGATATTTTACATAAAATGTCTATTAATATTAGACATGTGCCGATTATGACTTAGGCCAACTAGCTAATTAGACCAATTAGTCTAATTAGACCAATTAGTCGGTGCCCGGTAGTAAAAAGGCGACTAATCGGCCGAGCAGATCACACTTTTCGGGGGTAATCTGTGACATTTCGTTTACAACCGTTTCGCGCGTAAGTCGTAACCGCCACCTGCGAGCCTGACGAAACTTGTTATTTATTTCGCATTTTTTTTTAAGTTTTGCTTTTATTCCGTAAGAGCAGTGATTTTGTGCCAAAAAAAAAGTGGTGTAAAGATAATGCTGTTACTGTTTCTTAAAGTGAATCGAAGTACTCAAATTAAAATTAAACATATCAAAAAAGAAAGTCTCATGTTTTAATTTTACGAACTTTCTTTTTCACTTTTATGAAGTGGTTAATGTTTAGGACTTTTATAAATGTTTATTCAAGATAAAAATATATTATGTTAATTAAGATAATAATTTTATGTCATAAATGGCATAGACATGTTTGTTTTCTTTACAAGCAAGTAATTTTAGAAACTGCTTATCAAAGGGAAGATTGCTTTGCTTTACATTAAATAATGTGTAAGACTGATTATAAAATAAAAATATTAATAACCAGTCAAGGTTTTTATCCAATGTAATTCCCTCTACATACTTTTTACTGGGAAATACGTCAAAAGTAAGAAATCGGATAGTCAGCACTTTTTGCCGACTAATCGTCGACTACCACAGTAGCCAGATAGTCGGCTTTACTGACTAGTCAGCACATCTGTAATTAATATATAAAAACTCACCTTACTACCAGAAGAAAATTTCAATACAGGTTTCGGTACAGTAGTCTGCTTTGAAGTGGATACATTAACAATATTTCCAGGTGGTCTTTTTACAACAACATTCTGTTGACTCGATGCCGGTTTTAGACTAGACACTGATTTGATAGTAGGTATTGGGGTGACTGTTGTCTTAGCTGCCACCTTTTTGGCAGCCGGTTTGAGCCGATAATTGCAAGCTGATAGGCAATAACTGAAACAAATAAGTAAAAATAGCTCATTTCATTAAATATTAATTAACGATTAGGTGAAGTAGCTGATTTTTTATAAAATCATATTTAACAAAACAATGTTTTAGGCTAATCAAGAATCACAACAGTATATTATCCATGCATTTCATAGTTCTATGTGCCACCCATTATTTCTCCTTCATAATGACTGTTTAAGATTGTGTTTAAATCTCATTGTGGTGACAGAGAAATCTTTAGCATATTGCTTAGTGAATATGCATATTTCTTTGTACGACTGAAAGTTGCTTGGTGCATATTACAGTAGCTGTGTAAGAAGAAGAGGTCTCAGAAAAGCAGTGTTTCGGAGAGTCCTTTGATCTCATACTCATAATGTTATTCATTCATTGTAATCTACATAAGAAGGTGGCTCAAAGAATAATCCATATTTTTTGCATAATAAAAAAAACCAGAGCTAACAACTTCAACATTTTTTTTTTATCTCTATAGTAGATAATGTTAAATGATTATTATATTAATCTAAACCTTGCAATTCTTTTTTTAACAATAAATATTTACATCTCAAATTGTAACACATTTTAAATAAAACTGATGTTTAGAAGTAGATATATATTTTTTTCCAAACTTGGTTGTTTCGCACAGCAATAATTTGGAATTGGCAAGATAAAGGGAGAGAGGAGTAATCGCAATCTGATACAATTCACCATTCAGTCCCTTGACGAGTGTAATATTAAAATCACCAAGATTTGTTAGTCCTTGTATAGGTACAAGTCTGAGAGTCATGGTAATTTCAAAGTCCTTTAAATGTCTTAAGATTAGCAATTACATGTTTAGCAACATTATGGAACAATTTGATTGCAGACCCTTCTCCATCAAGCCCAAAAGATTGAATGGACATGTACGAAGATTATCACAAAGCATTATGTGCCATAGTCTCTTCATGCTAAACCTGGGACAATCTTGAAGTTGATAATTAGAACCTAATAAACACACATTTGAAAACTCTAATTGATATTCACTAATATTGTATTCTAGACAAACTCTAAATGTTCGTTCCTATATAAATTGGATTAATATAAAAATTATATCAAGTTTGTTCAAATATAATAAAATTACTGACCAATACTGGAAGGTGCAACAGATATATGGTACATCAATACCTCCTATGTACATCATTGTAATTGCATTTGATTAATTTACTGCACAACCAAATAAAAATTCCAAATAGATTGTAGTACAATAATACATTGATCATTTTAAGTAATTATTTATTTGGTCATACTTTAAAGTCGTGTCATGTCGCTTTAATATTTAAAAGGAACTAACCGGTCGGGTGGCAAACGCAATCCACAGTGGGGTTTTATCAAAGGTAGGGGATTCAAGTTTTTAACTTTAGATATCTCCAATAACACCTCTCTCGGAGGTGGTCCAGTAAATGTTTTATCCAACTGCATCTGAACAGCTAGGCGAACGTCGTCCAGGTCTATGGTTTTCTTTTTCGCGTGGTTAGCAAATACCCGTGCATCATCCAACACACCAGTTACGTAGCGGTACGTAAACTCCAAGAGCTGGTTTATAACTCTAGGCTCATAATCAGTAATTCCTACTTCCTTCATTATCGACATGATAACTTGTGCATCTTTCGGGATGTGTTTTGTTTGCGTGTTCACTTTTGATTTATCCTTTTCTGACATTTTGATTTGTTTCTTTTAAAACTAAAACAATATTGCTATTTTGGATGTTTCAATAACATTAGTATTTAGTTCATTGTGGTTTAATTTTTATATTGTTTCTGTAAATTTACGTTTGAAACGAAATTATTATCCAGAGACTAAACAGCAAACAAAACTATTACAACATTTGACAATCAAGTGGCAGTGACAGTTATACCCACAGAGTATATTACATATGTAATTATTATATTATTTAGTATATTATGTCCATGATTATGATACTCTTAGCATATTTGTCTCTGGATGTGTTTTTATTATGTTCTGTGGTATTTTCTAATCATTTCTTCTGCCGCAGTATTTTTTTGTAATATAAAATATATTTTGTTGATTTTTACAGATGTATTATTACATGCCTTTTTATTATGTCAAAGTACAGATCTCGTAGTATTTGGTGGAGCTTCATTCGAACAAATGCAATACTTAATGTAAGGAGTTTATTTACAACATAAACATTTAATACGCTTATGCTAATATTTAATTTAGTTTTTAAAATATTTATTATACATCAATACTTGTTATGTTGATTAGAGAAGGAGAACATACTTTTTATATGCTTTTTTGATAGAAAGTTTGATACTTATAATACGTATATACTGCATGGCGCTTGCCGACCGCTGTCGCGGCCGGCTCGCTTTATCTCTTTTTGTAAGTTTAACCTAACCTAACTAAACCAAACCGAGAGGAAACTGTTTTTTTTTAAGTTAAAAATCATCAAGTAGGTAATATACAAAATGACCAATGAATGTTCGGAGGTGACATAACCTCAAAACGGCACCACAGTATCTTTATCTGTCTTTATTTCACTTGCCTAACCTAACCTAATCGAAACAAGACGAGAAAACTGAGAAAAATAAATAGTTAGGTAAGGTTAGACTTGAGCAGGAGGTGAGTTCCACCAGAGGCTACCCTGAGGGAACCTCCCATGTAGGCTACGTTGCATGTGTAATGGGGTGGGAGGAGGGTAGGATTAGGAAACCTCTGCTTTCCTACTTAACGCGTAAGTAAGCAAGACCAGGGGACTGGAGAGCGTATTGTTTTAGACAAGTAGGGTAGTAGGGTTAGGATCGAGGGATGGGGGCGACGGTGGAAGGGTTTACTTCTCCGCCGGCGGCCAAACCCAGGGGAGAAGGGGCGGGGCGATGATCTCCCATGGCACAACCCCATCACACCCCCCACAGTGCGGCATACGGTTTGCCGTGGAGTTCTTTAGTCAACTCAAGTTCGACTCGGTTCAGGACCTCTCCTGGCGACTTGACAGTGTATGATAGTTTTCTCCACGATAAAAAAAGGTTAGACTTGCGAAACAAAGACAGCGCGACCCGGTCGCAGCAACGGTCGCCGAGCGCACTATGACTTGCGAAAAAAAATAATGCGAGCCGGCCGCTAAAGTGGTCGGCGAACGCGGTGCATTATATACGTAAGTATCGCAAGTTTTTTATAACTACTGAAGTAACCACATATTATTTTCTTGTCGATGTTGATCTTGCTATACTGGATATTACTTTTTTATAAATAGCTATAAAAAGTATCCTGTATCATTCTCAAAGCCCCTGGTTATGTTGTCGTGTTCGGTTCAAAGATTTTGTACAAAGACCAGATAAAATGACTTTGATATTATATATCTATAGTGTGGACTGATTAGGTACGTATCTATATATTTCTATTGCAGAAATGTTAGGAAAAATGAAACACACAATCTATAATAACCATTTCAATTGTATTCCGTTAAAATATGAAATAACTTACGTTTACAGTAAAAATAAGTTATTTTTAGATAGTCATCGAAGTGTTCACACGAGTAAACCGCTACAAGCCGCGCCGGTTGCCTCTCAACCCAGCGACTACGAGACACTTTTTTACCGAGTGCCCTAATTAATATACTCTAATGATTATATTATTGTAATTTGTATTAGGTATATTAACATATAAATGGACAATTTGGACGTACAGTTGTGATCTTTATATTATAGTGATAGTGTACTAAGGTTATTCATACAGTGGCCAAAACTCCAGTACCGCTCAAGTAAAAATATAACAAACAAAGACTTGTTTAATCTATGCATTCATGTCATTTCAAACTTTGCCTTACATACAAAATATGTTCTATTACTTTTATATCTTTACTCACGCGGTATTAAAATCTGAGCAACTTTTATAAATATTATAATGATGTTCACTTCACTTTCGTTCCACGTCACAATGAATCTAAATATTTACATAATTATAGTTACTTACTTGATAATATTGCAAGCTTAAAAATATTATTTCAATTTACAATAAATATTAACGTTGTTACTTTACAATGCCCTTTTTCATAAAAGGTTGCCCACGTTTTAACAGTTACAACCGTTATGCAGGTCCTTTTAATTAATGCGGGTATATTTTTGGGCGAATTTATCATTGATATATAAAAACCCAAGATGCACAGACAACGTCTCAAGCCCGTCCGCTTCTCTCTCTCGTCACTCACGTCTTTGGACTTTTTGTACATTTCTTTGTAAATACAACTTTAAATAATTCGCGTAAGGTTGGATTTCCAAAAACATAAGTTTTTGGCATAACTATAACTACTTAGGTATATCGGTGAATTTTTGGGGACAGTTTTAAACGTTACTTTTATTCGAGACTGTGCATCTAGGGTTTTTTAAATATCAATGAAGTTCATAGACAATTTGTGATGTGTTTTGTTTTTTACGAAAACCATCGATTTGCAATAATTGTGGCGTTGCTCACGATACAAAGCAAATGCTAAGCTGTTTTTGGTATGGCAATGGACATAAAGAGATTGTGAATGATTCTGATATTAATTTAGAATACAGATTATTGAACTTTGAATTACTTGAAGATATAGATTGGCTATGGAACAAAAGTAAAGCGACATCAATACTACAGCGACCGTACAACCATTTCTTAGGTGTGTACTATGTTGATAAATCAGTGTTGCCTATAGCAACGCACTCAACGACAAACGCCCAGTAAACATATGACGTTAATTTTACATCATACACAGATCATATATGTCACGTTTATACAAATATGATGTAATATATAATCTATGCGCAATTTCAAAGGAGAATGAATATAATGATATATATAGACCAGTGCGATGTAGAATTAAGGACACGTGTTTTCTGGGGAAATAGAAAGTTGTGATCGCTTGCTAACTATAAATCGTGTACATTATTGCTTTAGTTTCATCCCGAACGTTTTGAATCTAATAATCCATGCCATCGTCTTATACGTCACTTGTCACTCCCTTTACACTATAGCTAATATATTGTGCTATCCGTTGAAACCGTCCGTTTTAAAGACTTATCGTTCATCGTTATACTTAATTTTATAATTATATCACCTAGTGAGGTTTCAAACAATATTCTACGACACCTCGCACGCTGCTTTATTACTATATTAATGACGTCACTGTTCCATAAACACGAAAAAGTTTTTATACGTTTTTTTTGTGTTTAATATTTATAGACATGCGCTCTTCAAACTTTTTACATGTTTTCAAACTACACAATTTGGTTTTCAATACGATTTCTGAGCTTCGGCGTTTGTCGCAACGCGCAACACACCTTTTTCTCGACTATTCTAAAGGTAACGTCGATGAAAGCCATCATTTTGAATATATTCATAATAGTTCCAATGGTGCGATGACGTGCGAGGATTTTTCTATCACACTACTAAGGTAGAAACTTTTAACCTATTGTCGTAATATAGATACGATCAGCAACGTAACTAGAATCTACTATTACTATGAACAGCACAAACAAAAAAAGTAATCCCAAGTGTACAAGTATGAGACCAGATGCTACCGGAGCCGTGACCGTGCGAACGTATTTATATATGGCGCAGTGAGAAATGGCACAAGCGTTACTGTTAAACTGGCATACGTATACACGAGATATATTTCTTTTATTCAATAAACTAACTTGTAATAGCATAAATAATTAAAATTACACAATTATTATTATACACTTAAACAAAGGATACAATAATTGTCTCATTTACAATAAACAGGAGTAAACTCAATTTTAATCATTATAAAATAAAACATATTTTCGTACTTCTTATCGAAATTGTGTAGTGCTCGCGCTGTCGTATGTATTAACAAAAAACTGTAAAATTTACCATATAATGTCTATAATAATCATGAAAAATTAACAAAATATTAGTCCCGGATCTATGTGATCTTTCCAACATGGGAGTAATAACCCGACGTTTGACTGTAACCATAGAGGATTAAAATAAATTTTGAACCTCTTCCACCTCCAATTACCCCTATCCTTTCTCTCTGTCAAGTAAACAAGACCCGAGACTGCATAATATTAAGAATTACTAATAATTTAATTCGTATAATAAAGTCTAGATACCTTGATACATAAGATTTCACATAGAAAACTGATATATAAGATTGTTCTGTATCCACAAATATTTACTAATACAAATTATTTTCATATCAACTACAAACGTAAAAAGTCAAAATAATTAGCAGATACGATATTATAAAGCTATGAGAATAATATTGTTTTATATGAAAGCATTGCACGATAACATTACTATTATGACGTCAACGTCTCATATCGCGGACAAATGTTTAAACGTAGAGTTCAAAAAATTTTCATTACAAAAATATCCAAACACATTATCAAACGTCAGTCCGTTATGTGAAAACCACAAAAGCTTATAGTTCACCAGCATTCCGCGAAGGCACTCTTTGATGCAAATATATGCAGAATTCGTATCGCAAAAAAAACATATTTTATTAACTTGTCAACTAATAGCAACAAAGTGGTCGGATGTGAAATATTTAACCATTGAATTAATTAATTCCTAAATAAATGTAAATTAAGAAATATTACATTTCTTTTTTCATTATAATAACAGACAGGAAACAGGAATAAACAACTACGCATAGACAAGAGTATGATACTAGTTATTAATTAAAAACAAACAAAACACGCAACACAAGCAACGTCATTTGCACAGTTACAGTTCTAAAATTTATTCAGTTACGCTGTCATAAAACAGACTAAACAAAAAAAAAAACAATTATTCTACTCTCTGATACATTCATTCAATCCGTTCGTTCACAAGCGTATGTTGTGAACATGTCAAAGAAGCGAACGTAAATAATAAACACGTTCCGTTTCACTTGATCTCCGTTCCGTTCCGTCGAGTATTGCACGTTAACGTTTACACGATATTGATTTTTTTTTATACACACAAGAGTTATTTGTTTGTTTGTACAACAATAAGGTTTAATGTGAGGTTACCGCCGGAACCGGAAGGCGGGTGCGCCGCCGACATTACTTATTGTCCTTGCACTCTGCTCGTGTGGATTTATAGTTCGGCGGTCACTTCCCTTGAAACCTTATGTTAATAATAAAAAAAAACACATTATATATTAAAAATTATTTCATTCTATTAATACATAAAAATCACCATATACGAGTAATTTTTTGTATATAAATGTTACTGATAGACATAAACACGTATTTGCTTGTATAATGTATCATTATACATTATAATGGGTAGAAATAATAAATATATAACGATTATGTTGTTGTTTAATTATACAACAACTTTAATTTAAACCGTTATCAATTGTATTGCTGATGCGTAACTAGCTGTTTTCGTGCATCCTTCAAAACCAATGTAGTACTTATGTTTGTAAAAATATGTATCATGAAAAGTTAAACTAGTTTGAGTTTGTTGCCAGTTCCTCTCGATGACTGGGTTGTTTGTCTGAACCGGTGGTAGTTCTGGCATTCATAAGAGCTTCCTCAGGGCCTAAATCGAATAAAGTATTTTTGATTTGATTTGATTGCGCTCATCCTTATCGTGATTGTGCGCACGCGCGGGTGTGCGTGTGTGTTAGTGTGTGTGCGTGCACGTGTGTGCGGGAGTGAGTGTATGTTAGGGTGCGTGCGTGCACGTGTGTGCGTGCGTGAGGGTGTGCGTGTGTGTTAGTGTGTGTGCGTGCACGTGTGTGCGCGAGTGAGTGTGTGTTAGTGTGCGTGCGTGCACGTGTGTGCGTGCGTGAGGGTGTGTTAGTGTGTGTGCGTACACGTGTGTGCGGGAGTGAGTGTGTGTTAGTGCGCGTGCGTGCACGTGTGTGCGTGCGTGAGGGTGTGCGTGTGTGTTAGTGTGTGTGCGTGCGCGTGTGTGCGGGAGTGAGTGTGTGTTAGTGTGCGTGCGTGCACGTGTGTGCGGGAGTGAGTGTGTGTTAGTGTGCGTGCGTGCACGTGTGTGCGGGAGTGAGTGTGTGTTAAAGTGCGTGCGTGCACGTGTGTGCGTGCGTGAGGGTGTGCGTGTGTGTTAGTGTGTGTGCGTGCGTGAGGGTGTGCGTGTGTGTTAGTGTGTGTGCGTGCGTGCGGGAGTGAGTGTGTGTTAGTGTGCGTGCGTGCACGTGTGTGCGTGCGTGAGTGTTAGTGTGTGTGCGTGCACGTGTGTGCGGGAGTGAGTGTGTGTTAGTGTGCGTGCGTGCACGTGTGTGCGTGCGTGAGGGTGTGCGTGTGTGTTAGTGTGTGTGCGTGCACGTGTGTGCGGGAGTGTGTGTTAGTGTGCGTGCGTGCACGTGTGTGCGTGCGTGAGGGTGTGTTAGTGTGTGTGCGTACACGTGTGTGCGGGAGTGTGTGTTAGTGCGCGTGCGTGCACGTGTGTGCGTGCGTGAGGGTGTGCGTGTATGTTAGTGTGTGTGCGTGCGCGTGTGTGCGGGAGTGAGTGTGTGTTAGTGTGCGTGCGTGCACGTGTGTGCGGGAGTGAGTGTGTGTTAGTGTGCGTGCGTGCACGTGTGTGCGGGAGTGAGTGTGTGTTAAAGTGCGTGCGTGCACGTGTGTGCGTGCGTGAGGGTGTGCGTGTGTGTTAGTGTGTGTGCGTGCGTGCGGGAGTGAGTGTGTGTTAGTGTGTGTGCGTGCACGTGTGTGCGGGAGTGAGTGTGTGTTAGTGTGTGCGTGCGTGCGGGAATGAGTGTGTGTTAGTGTATGTGCGTGCACGTGTGTGCGTGCGTGCCGGAGTGAGTGTGTGTTAGTGTGTGTGCGTGCACGTGTGTGCGTGCGTGTTAGTGTGTGTGCGTGCACGTGTGTGCGTGCGGGTGTGCGTGTGTGTGTGCGTGCACATGTGTGCGTGCGCGTGGGTGTGCGTGCGCGCGGGTGTACGTGTGTGTTAGTGTGTGTGCGTGTACGTGTGTGTTAGTGTGTGTGCGTGCACGCGTGTGCGTGCGCGCGGGAGTGCGTGCGGGTGTGTTAGTGTCTGTGCGTGCACGTGTGTGCGTGCGTGTGTGTTAGTGTGTGTGCGTGCACGTGTGTTAGTGTGCGTATGTGTGGGGGTGTTGTTACCTATGTGGTGAGGGCGGGGTGCGCGTGGTCCGGCGGCGGGTGGGGAGGGTGCGGCGGGGGATGCGGCGCGGGGTGCGCGGGGGCGGAGTACTCGACGACCTCCTGGTAGATGAGCTGCTTCCACTGCTCGACGGTGTGCTCGCGCTCGTCCACCGAGTGGTCGTACGAGGCCGGCGCCGGCTGCAACATTTAGAACCACCACCACTGCCTTACCACCACCGAGTCTCTCTCATCTCTTAAAGATACGATTACTCATAGCGAAACCAAAGACACAAACAAAAAACAAATCGGTCGAGCCATTTTCAAGTATTAGCGAGACTAACGAAGTGCATTTCATTTTTACATACATATACCACCTGACCCGGCCACTCGTTGCTGTGGCTCAGTTATTGAAAAAGACATTCAAAATTAAAACATTAATAATAATAATAATCTTTAAAAGGTATTTTGTTACATTTTTATAAATAAAAGGGTCCCTGCCTCCCACGTTAGTGTATACTGTGTTGTAGAAGACGGTGACGCTATCATGACGCCATCTATGAGATATCTACAACAGTTGGTCCTACAGTTTCCTATCAACAAACTAATTTAAAGCGCCATCTGTTCGAGACTGATAAAATTTACAATTAATAACAGTCGACATTAATGGTTTTAACTTATAATTAAAAAATATTGAGGCCGTTAATCAAAATATAAATTATCCTGTCTCTCAAGTTAGAGCAAATTATACATAAATGCTAATGTTTCATGGAGATCGGTTGAGTAGTTTCGGAGTTCATCGTGGACAAACATCATGACACTGGATTTTTTATATTTAGTTAGATACAGACAGATATATTGTAAGTGATCAAAAAAGAATGACATATAGCCTGACACTGCCATATTTGTTGTTTTAAACGTCATCTATCCACTCATTCCTCGTACTACTTTGTACCAAATGTAAATGTTTGATATATTTATCATCATTACATAGTATAAAACAAAGTCCCCAACCGCGTCTGCCTGTCCGTCTGTTCGCGATAAACTCAAAAACTACTGAACGGATTTTTATTCGGTTTTCACCAGTGGATAAAGTGATTCACGAGGAACATTTTGATATATAATTTGTCAAGGATTTTTTTATAATCAGGGTGGGACAACGTCTGCCGGGCCCGCTAGTTATATATAATTTTAACATTGTCTAACTTTATTAATATTATTCATTTACAAATTAAAATAAAACGAATCATTTGTGACTATTATACATAAATCGCTTGTTACCTTAAGTCCGTGATATAAAATGACATTTTATGTGTTGTGTTAAATCGGAAACAATTATAAGACATTTCATCTTTTCAAGGTCTCTTGAACTTGTTATACATAATTTTGTTATTTCCTAAATTAGGTAATGTTAATATTCCATAATGAGACGTGGTCAATAATATGCAATATTTCAATTAATAAACAAAACAAAAATATATTTTAAATTTTACAATTCATAAAATCCAAAAAGGGAAATAATAAGATAAATTAATGTGGCAAAATAATTTTTAAAGTTGATTTTAGTAAGAGATATTTCTATTAAACTTTACTATAAGGAATTAAGAAATGAAGTCTCCACACTAGTAATATCAATTTATATTATCGCTGTGGAACTCGTAACACAATTATTTCTTTTGTGACTAATGTGTTATGGTATTTTTATGTTATTTCATATTGGATTTAATATTTGACAATTGAATTAAAACATTATATATGTCAAATTGGATATTGGCAAAATTGTTTGCAAAGGCAGATACCATAATAAAAAAGCAATTTATGTGTTTCGATGGTAATAATAAGGATGGGGTTTTTTAAATCGTTCCGAATCGTGGTCTGCTGAATCGATTCATGAAAAACTCTAGGTCCAGAGGATCGATTATCGAAAAATCGACCTCTGGATTTATTTATCTTTTTTGATAAACTTTTGAAGTTATACTTCTTTAGGCGCGTTATGAAAAAATGATGAGAGTGAAATTTTAATTTTTGAGACACAAAATTAAATTAACAGTATGAAGCTGTCTGCTTAACCGCTCATTAAGTCTCGAAAAAAAAGCTACCAACAAAATAGAAATTGAACCTCGATATTAGTTATGCATGTTGGTACGCTCATCGTTTTTTTTTTTTTTTTCCACAAACGTAGATTAAGGCGAAAGATAAAATTTTTGAACAGATTGTTATCTTGTTACGCCAAAGAAGTATAACTTCTGACGCGTGTACATAAGTACACACACACTTTTTTTTTTTAAATTGTAAATTATTGTAAGTTGTTATTTTCATGTAAATAGAAAAAACGAGTAATGATTTTATAGGGTCAGGGACAGATTCGATGTTTAATATCGATGAATCGATGTCATAGTGCATGCTCACCGCGTTGACCTCTCCCTCGTCGTACCAGACGTTGATGTAGGGGTGCAGCAGCGCGTCGTCCACCGAGATGCGGCGCTCGGGGTCGATCACCAGCATGCGCGACAACAAGTCGCGCGCCTGCGACGCCTGCGTGCGACATAACACGCACATATGGTGATATATATCACATACAAAACGGGCCATACAAGTATTAGTAATCGCTGATCAGGGGCGGTGGGGTTGACAAAGGGAATGGGCTCTGAGTTATGATTTCTCATTTCGTCAGCAATATATATTTATTTAACCAGAATAGATTTAAAATACTTATAAAAACGATTACGTAAGCATGGGGGGGGGGAGGGGTAAGACCATTGCTTACTTTCGCTGAGAAGGGTAACGGGGTGATCAGATATTACAAAAAATATGCTTACGTAATACTTCAACTGCCCTAAATTATATGAAAGAAGGGAGGGAGGGTATATTTTGAAACGACGATGTCTCCGTGTTTATGAGGGGCGTCCATCAATTACGTGAGGTGTTTTTGGGGGTCTTTTGATCCCTGCTCCTCCTCTGGTGAGACGTGATATTTGTCTCAACCCCGTCACCGTCCCCTTCATCTCACGTAAGACCTTTCTAAATTTTATTTTGGGTAAAGTTGGATTTATTAAAAAAAAAAAAAAAAATTCTTATTATGGTTATGTTAAGATAGTGATCTAAAATCTCAGTGATAACATTAAATAATACTTAAATAGGAATTATTGAAATATATAGAAGAATTGTGTCAGATTTCGGTCTATTTTAACCTAGAAACATATTTTACTTTAAAATAATCTGATTTTCTCACATTTTTAACATTTAAGCAATATTTGCTGTAATTTGCGGCGTGGCTACCATTTTAGGCTGCATCATCATATACTATCAGATGAGATTTTGGTCAGATACTAAAACCTATAACATATTAAAAAAAAAATCTAGCAGCTTGTCTTTTGTGTTTATTGATGGTTGCGGCGAAGTAGCGCGGGGTAGTGCGGGATGTGTGTGGCGTGTAGGGAAGGAAGGTAGTGTGGGATGTGTAGGGATTGGAGGGAGTGCGGGGAGTATGGGGGTACCTTGAGGCGGTTGTGCTCGTTGCTGTCGCTGGGGAAGAGTATGTCGGGGAAGAGCCTCTCGAAGCTATAGCCGGCGTAGCGCGGCCGGTTCTCGACGTAGTTGCGCACTGTGGGCTGCAGACGCGCCATGAAGGCGGCGGACGGGGTGCCCAGTTGTTCTGTAACCCCAATATATGCCCGCACTATAATAACTGGACTCATATACACTAACATTTGCACACAATTTCACTCGCTATAATGTACATGTTATTTTATGACAGGGCCGATTATAAGTATTCTTTTCCGTAACGCGTATACAAAATTTATGATGTCTGGTGAAGTTATTAAGATGTGAAAACGTTTCGTATTCGCATTTATAGTATTAGTAAGTCTGGATGGAATGATTAATTAGCACATTATTTATACTAACCGGACAATATGAATAAAGACAAGTCTAATTGGGCTACATAATTGGTAATATTTGGTCAAGCTTCACCACTTTGAATGTTAAGTAGCCTAGTAAAACTTTGAACATCTGTTTCAAGAATGCCCCAGATCGAATATAAAGAGATTAATATAATGATTTGGCTAACTACAAATGAGATCCCGTAAAAATCAATATTTTAAACTTATTAACTTAAATGTTATGCCATCTTGTTTGAGGAAAGACTACCAGTTGAATGGCGGTGACCGTTTTGTTAGAACTTTCCAGTAAGTTTTAGTGGCGAGTCAGAATCCATGATTCGTGGTATTATTTCGCATCCACTTCACTTGTAAGTATTACAGAATATAGAGTCACAATAATAACAGATTCATTCAATAAAATATAAAATCTGCGACATGACATTCAAGATTCCACCAAAAACTCCGTGCGGAAAGTTGACTTAATTTTAGCACCATCATTTCCTATCTTCTTCTATACATATAATAAAAATGTAAATCTAACGTGTCTGTACTTTTTAGATTTTCGTGAACAAAATTGTTGCAGGAATAAGTAATAGAATACATTTCAATCATTTTTAGAAATGTCCGTCTGTCTGTCTGTTTTTATGAACACGCATCACTGCTAAAGGACTGGGTTCACAATAGACCTTCAGCAAGAATATTTTAAAGCATATCCTCGGCAGTAACTCAGTGTTTGTTCCATTAAAATCGGTCCACTCTATGAAGAGTTATTGTAGTTTTAATGACGACGCGGCGTAAGTACGAGAGAAAAGTAGTCAAGTAAATGGACTTAATACATTCAGATGAGTTTATTAATCACTGTTTTTTATATAAGCTTCCACGCAAACGAAGCCACGGGCACAGGTAGTGGTTGCGCCGCTTTATGCATATTTGAAAATTCCCGCATTATGGATTAAATCACGCCACTTTGAAGCCCGACCAATTAATTGCGATCAGATTACGCCACCCGCCCCGCTTCCCCTTACTATGGCACATGCTTATATAAGGTAGCGCGACGTCCGCGCCGCCAGTGTTCGTTTGCTATCGTCAGTGTTGTTTGCGCGCCGCATCGAGATTGTTGTGACCGCGCCGCATGCTAATAGTTTGAATTTTCGCCTGTTCGAGTGAGAAATAAACGCATCGCTACATACGTGCCGACACATATTATAAACAATAAGTGTTGTGTGGGAGGAAACTCGGTGGAGAGAAACGAGAATCACCTAGCCGGCTAGCCACGTGGAGACTGCAGCGCTGCGAGGTATGTGCCAAGTTTCCTTCCTACCCTTGTCTCCCTCTTCGTAGGTGATCGCGATAGTTGAATATCAAATATAGCACCCCCGCATATACAGTCCACTTAAATTTAGCATAGAAACCCCCGCACTCGCACCCTCCGGTGACGTCGACATAGCAAAGGTGTCACCAGGTAGTATACACGAATTGTAATATACGTACCAATGATTTTGTTCCACTGGTCGATGTGGTCCGTGCCCGGGAACAGCACTCCGCCGCGGATCATCTCTCCCATGATGCAGCCCACGGACCAGATGTCCACGTTCTCCGTGTACCCCATGCCCAGGATCACCTTTACCATAACCCTCATTTACATAGACCAAGAGCCCATGACCATCAGATCTGCGTTACTTTATAAAAGCTGAAAGTTTCTCAGCCTATACCCCTAGCACTGATAGGAATGATGGCCTACTATGACACTTAGACCATAGTGGGTTTAGCAGGTAACTTAGTAACAAAAGTGTGTAATATATCAGCCTAAACCTGTTCAACTACAAAACTTAATTATTTAATATTCTCCCCTAGACAATACTAGAAAACGATCTAACACGCTTACACTTCAATGAAATATAATTGTCCTTACGCCTTTATGCTAAGGCTGATTTTTTATACATGTGAGAAACTGTCAGGTATTATAAAACGATGGTCTGGCGGCCACGGTCCCTTAAGCCAACATGCAAAGAATTCATATTAAGATTATACATAGGATCACACGGTCACAGTAATGCTCATTCAAATGCCAAGAACATATTTCAAGTTATCCCATTAAGTTGGCACTTAGATGAATGGCACAAAATTAATAAAAACGATACAAAACAATGCTTATCGATACGATTCAGTTCCCGATTGTACCTATTTTTTTCAAGTAGCAGTTCAGTAATAGAAATGATTTTTGCCTGTCACATTGTTGTACTTAAGTTTCTTATAATAAATTTGTGTTAATCGACCCTATACCGATGTCATTCCGCGTAATCGATTTTTGTTACTGTGCCCAAGTGGAGTCAAGTTTGAGCTTTGGTTATTATATTAATGTCCTCTATTGAAAATTAGGGTTGCAGTATAATAAAGCATATGTCTGAATGGGATATGCTTGTTAATGAGAATTTTATCTTATAGTTTATTTATTACTTTAACTGCAACTGTTATTCCTTTTCTTGCTTCTTTCTTTTCTAGATATGGCAAAAACTCTTTGGAAACTGGTAACAAAATCCACGTAGGGAACGTTTACAAATTGTTGCCCCTAAAGACACAAAGCAATGGCTCAGTTTGATATTGCTGTATAATTGTTTTTAAACAAAATTTGGTTGGCGGAATAGACAAGGAGAAGGGAAGTATTATGTTAAAGAGTAACCTCCGGGGCTCGATAGTATCTGGTGACGACGTAGGGCGTCATCATGAAGGTGGTGCCGGCGGTGCGCGCCAGACCAAAGTCCAGGATCTTCAGCGTGCAGTCACTCTTCACCACTATGTTGGACGGCTTCAGATCCTGATATGACAACACGACGACCTTCATTTACAAGACTACCACAGCGTAGAAGCAATACATATAAACAAAATTAAAGTGCCGTCCGTTTTGTCCGGACAAATTTCCGCAACGAAAGAACAGATTTACATGAAATTCACAGGCACAGAGATGAATATTTAGAGCATTACCCATGCTGCATATCATTACGCTTTTCCACAAATGCTAAGCTGTAATGATATAAGTTACTAAAAGTAACTTAAATTAAAGAATGTTTAATGCTCGGTTTCTGAGTCACAATTATCTGTTCAATAGCGTTATCGGTTCGATAACTTGTCAAATTGGGTGTCTGAACACACTATCATACGATAAACCTCCATTAAACTTAACTGGCCAATCTGAACGTTTATCTAATCGATAATTTTTATGACATTTTAAATAGTTTTTAATATCTTGACAATGACATGTCATTGACGAACAACTGACGAATTGAAAAGTTTTGTATCTAAAATAATTAAATTTATAAGTAAATAATTATAAAATAAAGTTGAAACTCCTACTGATCTCCTAAGTATTTTTTAATCATAATATTACTACTATAAGTTAAGAATAATAATAAAACCAATTTTTAACACTCTTTCTTAAAAAGAGCCATCTAGTGAACATCAAAGAACTAGTTATGGAATTCATAGTTATTTAACAACTCGTTGTGTACTCAGAAACACATTGACAGTTTATATTATGGATAACTTTATTGAGTCAATAACTAATGATAGTTTAACCGAGTACCTCAGAAACCGGGCATAAGTAGTATTGACAGAATTACAATTAAAAACATAAAAATTAATCCACAATTAAACTAGACGAAGAAGCAACGTAACCATTTTTATGTGAACGAATTCGCGAACAACAGTTCGTTACGATATAAAACCTAATAGTGGTAAAGCAGATATCAGTTCGAACAGAAGAGAAAAATATATATTGGTAACATATCACATCATGTCTTATAAACATATTTAACGTAGTGTAAGTGTTGATTCATTATATATTAAACAATAATAACATTGCCATGAAACCGTGGCGCGGTATTAGGCTTTTCCTACAACTACTGCTCGCTAGCTATCTAGCTTAAGTTGAAAATTTGTCGCCGTTTAGCGTATTATCATTTTAAAATCAGTTACCAAAAATAGAAGAAGATCGAATTACCAAGAGTTGAGATAATAGTGAACTATGAAACGCTAAATAAAGCATTAAAACAACTCCATCATACGCCTGTAGTTATCAGTTTACTAAATAGTTAAGTGAAAACGGGTGTAAAATATGTTAAATATAACCTTCAGATATTTAAAATCAATAAAAAAATGGAAACGGTGGACTTACTCATGGAAATTGTAATGGATGGATGTAATTCTAATGGAAACACAAAAACATGTTGAAAATCAGTTAACATTACATCGCTTTGGCGCAACGTGTGTACATGTACAAAACACTGTTAATCCCTTTTTGTCTCCTAAAATTCACCTCTATATTTATACAAAATAAAATGGTTGTTCAAAATACTCACCCTATGAATGATGCCGGCGAGATGCAAATGCTTTATCCCGCACAGCATCTGATACAGCAAGTAGCTCATGCGCTCATGATCAAGGTCCATTTGGATCACCTACACGGATAATAAATCACCTTCTGTATTGTATATATGAGTTAAATTCTTGTCTTCAAAGTCCATTACAAGAGGGTTAAAGGAAACGACCAATGGTTTTCACGAATAACGCAAGTAATTATAAAGTTAATTTGTACGGTTGCAAAATGCAATAAGCAGAAAAACTCCATGATACCTTATAGATAGGTAGATTTCATAGTGTCTGTTAACACGTTCCATGCCAGGCCATTTTTGCCTGACATGTCCTTCAGGTCATTTGATATTTGGACAAAGAATACATGTACTATCATACTTTTTTTTAAAACTATGTACGCTATTACGTATTATCATACAATATTACGTAACAAAATCATACATAACATAGATACATAGGGTAACTCTTTCGTTTTCAATACTTATCAGATCGTGTACCACCGGCGGTACACGTTGCCTACGTATCGAGTTTAATATGTACCACCGGTGGTACACGTGGCACTGGACGTGTTAATCAATTTTACTACGTGCATTAAGATAAGAAATTAGAAAAAATTGCATTTACACTTAAAGGAGAAACGTTCGTCTTCTAAAATATATTACTAGTGTGACCTAGAACTTTATAAGAGTTCTTCGATTCTTTTAATAGTCTATTTGATTGCAATCCATTGTTTCGTATATTTGAACGAATGAATCCTCAAACATCATGCTATTGAATAACGGAAATTGCGTTAGAAAGATTTCTTTATTTTACCTGACACAGGTTCGCATCCATCAGTTCCATGACTAAATACACATCTTGGAACTCTTCTAGACTCTTCTGTGGTGTGAAAGCGTTTAAAAGTCCGATAATCTAAAACCAAAATATATTCTCTAATCTCTGATATTTGAATCAAAAACAATTTTTAGCAATAAGACAAATATTAATTCTGCCAGAATCACATTTTTATTTAATTTTAATATAACTAGACTCCCATCAATATTTCATTATTCATTCATTAGCGTCCTTAACGGTCGACTTTGAGATCCTCCTAACAATAAAACGACGAGATCGATATTTGAGACATATATTGAAAACTTAAAATAAATTACAAAGTCTTATACATAATCGCATGCCACTCTTGACACCGCGTTTTATGATACCTCCGGTAATGATTTTGATTAGCACCATCTATTGACGCGGTATACAAATTTACTATACCATTCAATTGTGTTCGTTGGTGAAAAGGCACCCCTTTAATTATCGCTACATTGAATTTCTTGTAACCGACGTCGTTCCGTGACTTTTACTTCAGCTAAAGTAAATGACACAATAGAAATGAACAATTATTTAGTAAATTGGTAAGAGTAATTGATTAATACTCACATTTTTATGATTGACTAACTTCATCAATTTGAATTCACGGTATGCTCGCTTCGCGTGCGTGACGTTCTGGAAAGGACGCGACAGTTTCTTGATCGCGACATTCTGCTGCGTCACCGTGTCGTACGCCGCGCTGGAATACACAGACACAGACTATTTATTAAAAAAAAACGTATTTTATCTATTAATCGTTATTAAAATTCACCACGATATATTCCTATGTTATAAACCCATTGAAAATCCATAATTAAAAAAAAACTCCTCGACAGGAAACACTTTAAAAAAGATACATACATAAATACATATAAAACAGAAGAATGTTAATCGCGGATAACAAAAATACATCGTATTTATAAAGCCTTTTCAATCCATAACCGTGAGTTTATTAAAGCATTTTAAATTTAAACACGTGTTAAGAACACAATTACTGAATATTAGAAACGATCATTTGATGAAATGAGTCGTTACATTCCCAAATGAGCTCAATCCAATTTAAGACGTTCCTAATATCTTACAAATTACAAATTATGTTCTCGTAAAATATGAAGATCATAAAAAATGTGAAAATCTTATCAACGGGAAAATTTGATCTTCGTTTTTGGGTATATAAAAACTGGAAATGAAAAAATAACATGTTATATGAACGATAAAAATTGGATTTAGCTCAGTTTGAAATGTAGCGACACAAATATCCTTCTGTTTAGTTCCTGTATACAATGTTATCAATCGTATTGGATTATACTTCAATATATCTAAATTGTCAGTGACTAAATAGATATCATAGTAATACTGTTAGAAGCACATTTATCTTTTGATTATTTTGACGGTTCTCGTTCAAAATTGATTTGAAAAAAAAAATAGTTTCTCTTGCATTAATATTGGCGTAATTATTTCATTTGATCAGTTCCAAACAATGTTTAAATTGTAACTTCAACTTTTAAGTTTTTGGCGGGAACATGGAATGTCATGTGGTGGATTTTATATTATATTCATAATCTTGTGTTAATTGCCTCTATATTTTGTGATATTGGTGGTGCGTTACGTAATATTGTTAATCTGGTTATTGTGCACAAGTGAAGTGGGTGGGACAATACCACGGAGCATGGATTCTTACTTGCTACAAAAACTGGAAAGGTCTAAGAACACGGCCACTATCTAGTTAGTTCGTTGAGATGATCGGAGGAAACTTGTAATATCCTTACCTACTCGACAATGGCATTAATAATGTAGTAGAAGATTGGTTGCCAAAAAAATTCAATTTTTCTAAAATGATGTCCCATAAACTCAATTCAATACAATACAATTCTATCCATGTCAAATCAGTCATCGTATCTGACAAATTTAAAAATACAAATGAGTGATAACACGACGATAAATACTTGAAATACTATCAATCGATAGCTATAAATTTACAACTGACAGCGATTGACCAATCCACATAAGCGTCACGAGGGAACATCATTGATATCAGTTATATTGATATTAACGGATACATATAAGGTTAAGTTCGATTTATTAATGCTATCTAAATATATAAAAATCCAGTGTTGATGTTTATCCACGATGAACTCGGAAACTACTCAACCGATCTTCATGAAAGTTTGCATTCATGTATAATTTGGTGCAACTTGAGAAATAAGATAATTTATATTTCGATTAATGGCCTCAATATTTTTTAATTACAAATTAAATGATTGTCAATGTTGATTATTGTTATTAATAAGTTTCATCAGTCTCGCACTCTCTCTCTCTCTCGCTCTCAGTCGCACTTTAAATTAATTTGTTGACAGGAAAGTGTAGGACCGATTGTTATAGATATCTGAGAGACGGCGCCTGGTGATCGACGGTGGCTGGGTGAACTAGTTACTTATGAAAACTGTGGAAACGTTGACCGCGGAAGCGCACATGCTGTTTAGTTCTGTTCGTATGGTGTGGTTGGTAACACACTCTAATACACGAATCATTTTTTTTTTGGCAGCCAATCTTCTACATTAATACTGCCACTGTCGATTAGATAATAATCTACACGTATCTCGTGCTTATTTCAATATTTTAATAAAATGGTGGCCCCTTTGTTAGAACTTTCCAGAAAATTTTTGTGGCATCCCAGAATTCACGCTTCGTGGTATTATTTTCCCACCCACTTCACTTGTGTAACATAACCTAACTATATTACGTAAAAATTACTAACAATATGACAAAATATAAAGTAAAATAACAAGAGATTATGAATAAATTATAAAAGCCAAAGCCACTACATGACATACTAAAATCCCGCTAAAACACCAACGTGACGAATTTCAACTCAGTACGCAGGAGTACCAACCCGTCAATTTTTTAACTTTATTTTTGGCAACCAATCTTTTAGATTATTACTGCCATTGTCGAGTAGTTAATATTATCACAACTTAGTGTCGTGCGATCATTTTAATGTCAATGTTAATGTTCCAACAAGATGGTGGCTCCCTTGTTACAACTTTTCAGGGAATTTTGTGGCGTCTCAGAATTCATGTTGCGTGGTATTATTTTCCATTCACTTCACTTATACACAATAAACAAACTATATTACATAAAACACCACCAATTTTACACAATGTAGAGTCGAGTAACACAAGATTATGAATAAAATATAAAATCCACTACATGACAGACTAAAATCCCCCCAAAAATTCCTACAAAGCTGTTATTACTAACCTTTTGCTTTGATTACGATCTTTTGTGTTTGTATACGTATAAATATATGCTGTAATGAACACTTAACCACAGATTAATTTAATATTTGTTAGCTACTGAATACCATAAAAATATTTACAAAAAAAGTTGTAACAATATTTGTTGTCTTTGGTAAACACTTTTAAAGATACAACATAAGACACAGACACATAACCTAATTTGAAAATACAAACATAAAAACCAGCATTCCTCGACATCCGAATTACAATTAACATGACTTCTTTAATACAATATACCACTTTCATTATAACCATGAGAAAAAAAAATGAATGACAAATGCAAATTATCTTACAATATTTTCGTGAAAACATAAATATTTTAATTTAAAAAAGGCGGACAAAGAACAGATATTTTTTTTGGGACTGAACAACTACACTGATATATTATAATGAATGAAATTTGTAACACAGTACACACGAAACACGTGTAAACAATTTGACCCCAAAAACCCCAAAAACAACAAACAGGTTCACCAAATCACCATCACCGTAAATTTGAATAGCCATCACAAAATGTAACCTTGCGGATTCTTCAATATCACTCTTCTATTGTTCTTTATATGACAGCAAGTGAAGTACAGTTTATAAACAGCCTTGACTCCCCCGGAAGATGAGAATCATCGAGGGGTTATTATTGACAAACCAGTCTATTAATTTTGTCTATAAACATATTTTAGCTGAATATTCAACGCGAAAAATGTAATTCTTCCCCATTTGTATAGTTATCAGAGTTCTGTCTACAAATAAATCAGTAATTTTATTTTGACTTTCACATTTTTATCCACATCATTTTCGTATATTCTTCTTTCGAATTGTATTAAACGAAAAAAAATAATCAGAAAACCGTGAAAGTGTTATTATTATTTAAAAAAAAAAACGATAGATCAATCTGTCCGCGGTGGCATTTGATCATTTGTCATTATAATTTAAATTAGTTCAATTCTGTGACCTTGGTATTAAAAAGGCCAATATCATAGAGCCATTTTATTCACTAAGCATTGAAACAATGAATCAGCATTTATGTTAATAATTAATTTTAGTCAGTTGAAGTGTTATTTTATTTAGTAAAGGAATGCAATGGACTTTTTTAAATAAAATATTTGAAGGATTATCATTAGGCTTGTGCTATTTTATCACAAAAAAATGTGTGGTTTTATGACACTACGATGCAAGTGAAACTTTTTTCGGATCGTAGTCATTTAATTGAAAATTTTCGGAAAATTATTCGGTTTAGGGTATTAAAATCGCGTTTTTATCTTAACTTGGTAATTGGAAAATAGTAACGATAATGGGAAATCAATGGTAGACAAGATATCCGACTATATAATTTTAATTCCAATCTGCGTATTAGACTACGGAATATATAATAAATACAATCATTCAACTGATAGACGCATGTTAAAAACTGAGCACAATATTTATTTTATACATTGAATCATTTTGAATTGAGCAATGGGCGCCGCTATATTGGCCTTGGCTGCTCACCTTTCGCCTTTCACTTTACCCCTACTCCGCGGCCGGTTGTGATGCGACATGCGATATATGGACGAAAAAATCTGAGGCGATGGAAAAAAGTTTCAGTTAATAATCTACAATCTCCTTTGTTACAAAAGGCATTTTGACCCTTTTAGTACGAGGTCACAGAATTATTAGTCAAAAAGCCCAAGCGTGAGTAAGGGACGTTAAACACAAAAGCCCTCGGAGAGCGGGTAGTGATCATCGGGGCCGCTTACCACACCATCCCCTGTGCTCCGGCGCCACGAATCACCAGCTCGGTATACCTGGTGGGGATGGTGAACACCGTGTCACCGAGAGTGACTGAGTAATATTGTATCATCTTACTACGGCTATATATCTCGATCAGCTAAAAACAAATACACTTTATTCAGCTACTGTGTGTATGTGTGTGTTGGTGAGGCGAGGTTGTGGCGATGCTTTGGTATGTGCTTGTATGTATGTTATATGCTTCTGCCTGCGACTTCGTCTCCGTGGAATAGTTACTTTGGGCTACAATCCTGCTCCTTCCTTCCTCGATAAATGAGCTATCTAACACTAAAAGAATTTTTCAAATCGGACCAGTAGTTCTTGAGATTAGCGCGTTCAAAAAAACAAACTCTTCAGATTTATAATATTAGTATAGATAGAGTATTGATATGCTCTTCGTATATTAAAACACTCGATTTGGTACAACAGAAAGATAACAGCAATGTATCGGTCAGCATTTAAGCTCTACACTAGGGATGCACAGGCTTTTTGGGACTAGAAGCCACTCCAAAAAAGTATGAGCTAAAGGAGCAGTGTAAGTTAAAACAACTTTATAAATATGTATAAAGAATGTAATAACATTTTAAAATTAGTTTCATTACATTTCGCTATTCTGACGGGCCACACGTACATTGACTAGAGGCAGCAAGCGGTCCGCGGACCACGTTCTGTGCAACCCTCCTGCCCTACACGATTTGGTTTCAAATAACCCACATGAATTACAATACAATTAGTTATACGTCAATTGAATCTATTGACTTAATAAAATTTGTAAATAGTATTATCGTATCTCTATATGCGGTTAAGTACCTATACTATACTTTCCTGAATTGATAAATTAATTTCAGCTCATACAGTCGACCAATAGTTGTCCAATGTGTCCACTGAATATATGACAATAAATTAATTCTCTCTCTAATAATTATAAACCTATTGGTTGAAAGTTCGTAACTCCAAAGATCTAGTCAGTCTTAATTATAATTACAGGTCTTCATAATTTTCATGTATTAAAAATATTTATTAAAACAATTCGCCACAACCCTTTGGTAATGTGCAAATAATAGAGAATGTACAACGATGACATGTGCAGTGAAACATACGTGTAAATGCGTGCGTATATAAAATAAATCAATAATAGTAGAAAATGAAATAGTAAAAAATAAATAAGACACGAAATTACTGCTGAACGACTTGCGTAGTTGTTGTTTCCTAAATTTACGGTATTCACCGAGCATAAGAAAAAACAAAATGGAATAGCGTGAAACATTTAAATAGAAATATTTAAACTTTACGACACGATTTTGTGTTTCGAGACTACAGAGCTTTGTAATCACGATATGGATGAAGGAATGAACTGATTTTTTTACCAACTTTTATCTAAAAATTATGAAAGACTATGAAATGTAATCACATACAATAGAATACTTTTATTTTCAATAGAAATAAATAAGGATATATATTATTCGAAACTGTATAAATCTATAAAATATACAGACAGAAACGGTTGAATATCTTCAAATCATTCTCATTAAGAACAGACAAACTGTTACAATATTAATTTGAACGTAGACCGATTATAACATATACGTAATACATTAAACTGTTTAAAATATATATAATAATGAGATATTCATTGTTTAAAAAATTTAAAACCATACACAGAACGAGCTTAACAATAAAATTTTCTACGTAAATATTGAAATTTATGCTTAAAGTCAAACCGACCCACACTCTTCAAGAAGCGCTTCTATTTATCGATTCTAGAAGAGTGTTTCTTAGTATATTGTATTTATAATACGTTTCTAGAATCTATAGTTCATATAACAAATGTGGGAGTTTAAATTATAAGCACAAACGTACACATTATGTTAAGGTTTCCATATAAATTTGCTTTGAAACCTTGAAAGATTTTGAAGGTTAACGCTATTGACCTTCGGTGAATCAATACTAATTCAAATACCTTGAGTAGTTAAGCACAAACTAACAACATGTGCCAGCAATTGTTCTATTCGGTATATCATAAAACCAATACACTTAGATTCTGAAAGTTCACACATTCTAATAAAAATTGCAAAACCCTACGCCAAGCACAGCCATTTTTAAGACTTTAGAAATACCACATAAGCTTAAATTTCACACGGCACTTCTTTAGATTTGTAAAATAAATAATGATATTGAGTTGGAGTTCTCAAAGAGAGTAAAAAGAATCTACAAATGCATAAGATTTAAAATGGTAAATTCACACACATAGACACAGCTAAATTAAACATAGACTACGAAAACTTTTTTATTGCACGTAGCAATTACTTTTTAAAGTTGAGAGATTTTAAATGACAGTTATCTCAAATTGCATTTTATCAAATGACTATCGAAACCAATACATATATTTTTCAATTCACTGATCAGATGATGATGATCTTCGTTTTTTATATGTCTTACGTAGTATAAAACTGTACATTTTAATTTGTTCCTAATAATCGTAATATAAGTTACATAGATTTTCTAACATAAGCTTATATCTGGATGATTTACTTCATTACGCGTATTATATCGCACGTACACAGAATTTAAAGTCATCTCTGACAATGACGTCATCTGCAGAGTTTCACATAATATTGCAAATAGGTATATAAATATAAACGTCCTAATTCTATCTTTATTAATCAATCTAGTTTCAAAGCGTATTGAGGTGCTTCTTGAGTAAGTCCTATAATTTCGAAATATCTACGAAAACTGACATGATACTCTTAGCGAATATCTTCATTTTTACACTATACAATTGTAATTTTTAGTTCATTAAATTATTTCAAAATAACGTGTATTTTTTGGTTCTACATTTAAATCAATTCACAGGCACTCACCAAACAATCCCCTGAGCTCCGGAACCGATGGGTTTCAGGTTCTGGTAACGCTTGAGGATAGTGAAACGAGTGTCGCCGACCTCGACGGTATAAAAGTGGGGATGGCGCGGCGTGGCCGACATGACGGTGGCGGGTGCCGCGTGGGGCATGGACCACCCCTACCTGGCAAAACAAAATCCCAATAAAACACCAAATGAAATTAATAGTACCCATTGTAGTACTGAGCAGAGATACGTATCTATACTAATATTATAAAGCTGAAGAGTTTGTTTGCTTGAACAAGCTAATCTCAGGAACTACTGGTTCTATTTCTTTCAGTGTTAGATAACTCATTTATCGAGGAAGGCTATAGGCTATATATCATTAAGCTAAGGCCAATAGGGGCGGAGCACCAATGAAGAATATTTCAAAATCGTTTTTTTTTTAGTTCTTCCTTTGTATGATTGTGTTAGCCCAAAGTAACTATTCCACGCGGACGAAGTCGCAGGCAGAAGCTAGTAAATAATACGTTGCAAGCCAATAGATTTAAACGTAGTATATTTCGTTATGATGACACACAACATTTATTATTATAAACAACGCCAAGTACGCCAAACGCTACTGTAATGTGTGTGAATGTGATCCACTTAAATATGCGTGCTTTACCAGTCTACTGCTGTCACGTTCAGTAAGCTGTAGAGTGTGGAGATCCTTGTAAATTTACAGAGTAAGTTCCTTTTTAATCCCATGAATTCATACATTTAATTTTATTAAATGTTATAACTACTACAAGCATTTGTCGTTGTAATAGCAATAAATACTCGAAATCGGTGATGACGCATTAACGGATTTGTAAGTTTGAAGGAGCTATAAACAAGGGTTTAAAACAATGACCGAAATTATGCTCTACCTTTACTGTATAGCTCAATAGAAGCAGTAGGATAAATTGATAAACAGACTTACTTTTCAGAAATACGCTCAGATAAAGGCTGGTCCGTGTCCATATATAGCGTAACTCCGATATATTATTCACCGTTATAAGATCTGGATGACGGTCGACTTCTCTATCACAGGTTCAGTCTTGGTGCAGTGTGGAAGACTTCACTACTCAAGTTAGGTCTGTTGACAAAAGACTTGTATAAAAAATAACATTCACAAAGACATTTCATCAAGGTATTATACAATTTTTGTAAGAAAATTCATGATGCACATGGCCAATGACTCGATAGCCAGACATTATAAAGTTAGTAGTTGTTGCACGAATAAGTACAATCTTTAGTATTGACACGCAAACTAACTTCTAATAATATTGTCTAACAGCTGAACAATTGTAATTTAAATTAAAATCAACTCGATTATTAGTTGTTTTGTCATGAGATCAAGTAGAATTGCTCATTTGCATACTAGAGTAGAAGTATTTCGAGACTCTCGAGAATGGGAATTCTAAATGAGATCAGGAGCTAATCAAGACTGTTAAATCTATAAAATTGGAACCGTGTTTGTGTATATTATAATCTATAAAACTTATCAAAAAATCTGGATTCTCATATTTTAAACTATTAAAAAAATACAATCTGTTCGTGCATAAATTGGTTGGGGGCAGTCAACATAATTTTTTTGACATTTATATATAAATCAAAAATCGGAAATGATCGGTCACTTGCACGTAACCCGCTCTTGCATTCGGACTCGCTCTCTGACACTATAACGGCAAGGTACGAGAATCGGTTTATTATACTAGTTACTTTGGGCTAACGCTAACACGCAGCGGGAGCTTTGAAAAGGGGGGAAAAACGATTTTGAAACATTCTTCATTGGTGCTTCGCTCCTATTGGTCTTAGCACGATGATATATAGCCTATAGGCTTCCTCAATAAATGAGCTATCTAACACTGAAAGAGTTTTTCAAATCGGACCAGTAGTCTCTGAGATTAGCGCGTTCAGCCAAACAAATAAGCAACCCTTTGTAATATTAGTATAGATGTGTGCATCAAAAGGAAAGCTGGTGCATCCTTGATATTAGCAACGGCGACAGAGTAGATTTATTAGGTAAGTGAACCTTTATTCCGGTTATAAAGAAAATACTTTCAGCATTTATTTTAAAGGGGTCTTTAAATCTACCTCCAGCTAATTTATACAGTCCATTGCCTAGGTTAGGTACCCCGTCCTGCATGGGTGTGGTGAATGCCACACCCACAATCCGTTCAAAGTTAAATGTGTGTATGCGATCGATCTCGGCCATACTATCTAAATTTAAAACAGATGTAGATCCTATAAGTAGAGTATCAGTGTCGATCTAATTAATTCAGTCCAAATTGGACTTAATTGATTAGACACAAAATACGCGGTTAAAAATTGTAACGAATAATGATGAAAATAACGATGATGTACAAAATCCACAAAACAATGTATTACACATAAAAGGTGATGGCAATAACCTGAAACCTTACTTCGCGTAACAAAAATGATTGTATGACAATTTGTCAGGATTAAAATTTGTCTGTGGTAATAGTTTACAAAAGCCTATTGAGAGCCTCAATACGTTAGACTTAAAGGACTTATGTCCAGTGCTCTTAACAAATTAAAAAAGAGCGTACTTAGTAATCGATATCGGCCACTACGTTTATATATTTAAATAAAAAGTGGACACCATGACTACTTTTTCATATATATCTTACAAAAATCTAAATAAAATCAAGTATGTATAATGTATATAACGAAAACAATATTTTATCCAACTATGTATACTCTATACTTAAAATTATATAATTATAGCAAAGGATCGTCCTTAAGGAGACTTCAAATAAACCCGACGCGCCGCCATTAATTAAAGATGGCGGCGCGACACGTGCCAAAACATTTATAATTGTAAGTAAACAAAGTTTAACAACAGAACAGCTTAAATTGGAAGATAGATTAACCGCTCGAGAATATAACTGAACTGTGGCAGGGAAATTTATTTTTTAAATTAGTTTTTTATATGGCTTGCGAATTTTTGACGGGATCTTAGCCTGTCATGTAGTGGATTATATATTATATTTAAGTATAATCTTGTATTATTTCACTCTATATTGTATAATATAGGTGGTGTTTTACGTAATATAGTTTGGTTATTGTACATACGAGAAGTAAATGGCAATAATACCATAGAGAATTAATTCCAAGATGCCACAAAAACTCCATGGAGAGTTCTAACAAAGGATTGCCATCTTGTTAGAACATTGGATTTATCACAAGATGCTTACTCCAGAATTGGTAATTATGAAATGACGTCTGACTTAGCTGCATGGTCTATCTAAGATACCTTTGCCTTTTCCTTAGAAAAGCAAAAACGGAAACCAAAAAAATGCTATGGCTTGCGTACTATGAATGCGTTCCACTTGGCGTTTACAACGCCCAAAATAAAATTATAGCAGTTCCACTTGGCGACCACGATCATTGTGGTGGACATACGCTAACGACATCCCATGCATGCAGGTGGGTCGATGTGCGCGTTGAGAAAATTGGCGGGATTTTCAAAACTCAAAGCAGTAAACATGGCGACCTTAAAAGTTTCATTATTTGATGCGATATATTTATATGAAATAGTATATTGTATTTAATGAATTCATTGAAATTATTAATATATTTACATTTACATTACATATATATGAGTTAAGTTTTTATAACATTAAATTCTATCTAAAAATATTTTGAATCATAAAATTCTACGTAGAAATCAATTTTTAATCATTTAATGATAATTTAATAATTTTTTATTAACCAAAAAGAACGTTTTATGTTTGCGTAATAAATAAAGTGTAAATAAAAATTTGTACAACTTTATAACATAGTTCAATAATATATACAATTTTCATCAAATATCCTACTGTCGCCGCAAAAACATTTTAATTTAAATTAATGAAATACTAAAGACGTAAAATTTCTATAATGAATGTATTCAAATCAATGTAATTTTAATTATAAAAAATTGCTGTTACGATGTACAAATTGTAACTTAACCTCTTAAAGCTTTTGCTTATTTTTTCTAGATCGCTCTAGATCGGCTGAACGCTCCACATTGGGTTTACGATTGTAACGCTCGGGACTAAGTGAAACGGGAAAATTCGTAGTCGTCAGCGTCATTGTCGCGATTGCTAAGTGCAACGCACTATACGAGAGTTTATTTTGTAGTTATTAAAGAAAGATTGAAGCATCTTATATTTAAATTAATCTATCAGAAGGTAAGTTTGACATTGCTTATGTAAATAATATATCATAGTTTTTTTTTTGATAAAATAGTTAGAAGTCGTTATTTAGCTAAAGCGTTAAGGCATTCTTAAACCAACAATAAATTTCTACAAAAACTGATAGTCGTTTAAATTAGCTACAATTCCATGCATATTTATATTCTATATTCTTAACTAACTTAATTGGTTAATTCAATCGTTACTCCTTTTTCCTCCAGTGAGAGTAATGTAATAATAGAGTAGAATTCACCGCGACACGGGAATGGCGTACAGTCTACATTTCAAGTGTGTCACTTGACATTTGCGGCGGGTTCCTTGTAGCGGCGTGCGGCGCACCCTCGGCCTTGCCTCCACCGCATCGCGTCGTATTCGTACCGAGCGAAGCATGAGGAAAGCCTCTCCCGACGACAAGAGATCGTTTGCTGTTTATTCCAACATCCATTTTCATGTTTAATTTAAATTGCGACCAACTGAGAGATAGGGTGTTGACTTTGGTATATTACTTTTGGAATAATAATGCTATTGATAGCTTTTGTTAAATGCAATGTAAAGTTATACAAAATTAAAGAATGGACCATAGAATTCATACATAGGGCCGCTTCTTATTTGTGAATGAATGTTCATGATAAGATTTCCTATAAATTGAAATATATTGAAATAGCAAGAAGAAACAAAATATGCTGTCTGCCGACATGATCAACTAATACGGATTGCCACTTGTCAGATAGTAAGTTCAAGTGCCATGTCAAGCGGGTCTTACTTAATACATAAAGACTATATCAGCTGGATCAATATGTGAAAGATGGTGTCGTCTCACCAAAAACGAATGTAACTGTATATGTCTGTCTGTAAATAAATATATGTTGTGCTATGTTATGTATAATGAAAAGATAAACCAGATCCAGAACCAGACGAGTTGCCGGTTCTTCTCGATGACTGGGTTGTTTGCCGATCCGGGGGTAGTTTTGACGTTCATAAATGCCTTCTTAAGATCTAAGTTAAATAAAGAATTTTTCATTTTGATTTTGAATATATATACTGCATATAGAAAAATCCGAAATAATTTAATTACAGTAGAAACTGACGAAGCTTTGACTGTGTCAACTCTATTCGCCATTTACATCACAAAGTAGCAGTATTGGTTGTGCTGGATTCCAGTCTGAAGCTTGACTATCAATACACAGCCGACGATGGCATTGTTGTAATATAATTTTCGGAAATACCAACCGGTTCGGATTGCAACCTTGTTTGCGACCACATAAAACCAATAGAACCTTAAATCTCTTTGATACCTATTCTTACTAACGAAACAACTATCTGACTAATAGTCGTAGAAGCGGCCGAAATTCTACGAAACGTAATATATAATAATACAACGTGTAAGTAAGTGCACATGCACAGGCATCACTCGACCTAATTACCTTGCAGAGCGCATACCAGTTCATCATAGGGTTTTCACTCTTTGTTTTTAAAGAATATTCTTATCATAAATTGTTACCTTAATAAGTGAAAAACCAGGTTAAAGACTTCAGCTAACAACCTAATCTATCATATATATTTTACATTTATTTTGGTTATTTTACTGTCGCCAGTTATTTTCAAGCGAAAGGAGCAAAGATATATCAGGAAACTATTCAATGGATTTCCGCAAAGTAACACCTTCATTAAACAAATATTATATGGTATTATAAAAGACTAACAGCTCAGCAGTTACGACAAATAATATGTGATTCGCTTACTGGGCCATCCCATGTTAGCACTGTATCTAAGTTGAAGGTTTCTGGAAGCGGTCCAAACGAAGATTGACGGAAACCATAAACCCAACTTCATCAGCTTATAAGAGACCCACTGCAGGTTGTAAGCCTTGTCCCGAAGCAAAGTATGGGCATAGTCACCATGCCAGTCTACGACGTATTGGTGATTTAAAACTCTGAGAAATCCACAGTTCTATATTTTCCCGCATGCAGTGGTACCACAAGAACATTTCTCAGGTTTACATTTCCTCACATCCTTCACCGTCAGCCGATAGTGTTACCAATTGAAATGAGTAAATGTACGCGAATGCTGAAAAATCGTTGGTACATGGCAGGGTTTGAACCAGCGGACATTGGATTGATATTTCACCGTTCAAACCACTAGATCACCACAACTTTTTTATCCCATATTTTGACATATAAACTGTTACAAATATTTTGAGTAGAATTATTTACTCATTCTATAAAAAGCGATTCCCACTACTTGACGTACATGATTCCTATAATTTTTCACATAGATGAGCGTCGGTTATAACACGGCAGCTATCTTGCATATTATTGAACGATCGACGATCAAAATCCTTCAAAATTACTTAAACGGGTAAATTTAGTACAGGTGACAACCCTAGCAGATCCGTCAACCGCGTCACGAGGTGCGACGCACTCTTCAAATTAAACGTACTCGTGTATATATATATATATATATTCTGCGGTCAAGACAGATTTAAAAAAAGCAATCTTTAATTACTCACAAGTGTAAGAGACTTTTTGGCAGGATCTTGGAATGTCATCTAGTGGTTTTTTTTTATTTTATTCATAATCTTGTGTTCTTTGGCTTTATATTTTGTAATATTGTTGTTGTTTGACGTAATATATTTTGGTTATTGTACACAAATTAAATGCAAGTGAAATAATACCACCGAGTATGGATTCTGACTTGCCAGAAAGACTCCCTGAAAAGTTCTAACAAGACTGTATTCTTCTTGTAAGTCTATTGAAATGATCGCAAGAAACTTGTAATATAATCACCTACTCGACAATAGCAGTAATAATCTAGTAGAAGATTGGTTGCAATAATTTAAGAAGGGAATTTAATAAAACAAAGCAAATAAAACGCTACAACCCTGGGGGTAAATAAAACGCTACAACCCTGGGGGTAAATAAAACGCTACAACCCTGGGGGTAAATAAAACGCTACAACCCTGGGGGTAAATAAGACCACAGGATGCAGTAAGATAGGTTTAATAATCTTAATAACAATTATAAATAACTAGCTGTTACCCGCGGCTACGCACGCGCTTTTTTTAAATGTACTAGATTTTTACGATTTTAGATGTATTAGACTAGATTTTTTTAGATGTATTACATTGAGGAAGGTTCCTTGTGCTATACAATGATTTAATATGTTCGCTAAATATGATGAAATCTTAATAATTAAGGACTCAACTACCATTACCGACATTCCCCATATGTCTTCGGTATGTTTCAAATTTAATTGTTTAAAAGTCATTATTATTTCACCTGCACTAATAGATGTGAATTTAAATTTTGACTCTATAGGTGCACTCAAACTTTTAAAATATGATACGGCACCATGGGCTGATGAATTAATATTTTTTGTTACCTGTAAAGGTATATTTGTGAAATGATTTCGGAAAACAGTCACTACCTCTGAACTGTTTGAAATTAGTACTCCGTCGACATCTAGATTATGCGTATTATCATTTTTTTTTATTCTAATTCTTTATTTATAATATGCCAGACAGTCTTGGTCTTATTACTAGACTCAAGAACTTTAATTACTAAAAATTTTTCTTTGACAGCTACACAAACCCGTTTAAAATTTTTTGAATAATTTCTGACATAAGCATGAAAGAATTCATCGCTAGTTAATGATCTCCTATAATACAAATCGTATAGTCGATCTCTACTTTTTTAAATTCATATGGTAGCCCATTCGCTAAAATTATTTTAATTTTTTACATTAATAACTTTTCTTGGACAGTGTTTATTAAATTCAGTCCTTATGATATTAAAAAAGCTGTCATAATCGTCATTTGGATCTTGATTACTAAAAATATTAGAAGATAGTCTTTGAGTAATATCGTGATTTAAACGATCTAATCTAGTTTGGGATGTTAGTCTAACTGTTTTTTTATACTCAGTGCTAGGTTTTTTACAGTTTATTTTAACAATTAGTCCTTTATGATCAGACGGTATTCCTGTAATAATACTACCGCCAATGGTTTCAAAGTCAGTAAAAATGTTGTCAATGCAAGATGTAGTCTGAAAAGCAATTCTAGTTAGCTCATTAAAGAGAGGATCCAGGTTAAATGACCTAAATAATGATGTGAAGACTTAAAATATCTCTGGCGACATACTTAAAATATCTATGTTAAAGTCATTACAAACTGATACTCGTGTATTAATATTGGATATTCTTATTAAAATTTCCTCCATCTTTGGTAAAAATTGAGAAATTTTTTTATGATGGCGGTCTATAACCACATAAAATAATTAATTCATCCATATCTGCACAGGCCACTTCACAAATACGGTGAGTTGAGATACTACATATATCTTTCTTGTCTTTGAATTCTAGATTATTTTTTAATAATACTAGCGGGTCCGGCAGACGTTGTCCCGCCCTGATTATAAAAAAAATCCTGGACAAATTATATACCAAAACGTTCCACATGAATCACTTTATCCATTGGTGAAAACCGCATAAAGATCCGTCCAGTAGTTTTTGAGTTTATCATGAACAGACAGACAGACAGACGCGGTAGGGGACTTTGTTTTATACTATGTAATGATAATACAACCACCACCAGCAGTGATTGTTTGATTAAATACACTGGCCGTGGAAAAATAAGGTACATTAAATAACATTTTATCTGGAGTAAGCCAAGTTTCTGTGAAACATAATATATCTAGTCTCTCTTTCTGTAACAATAGATCTATATCTAATATTTTTCCGGTGAAGCGATTAATATTTTGGTGATACAATAAGATGTGATGATGCTCCTTTGTTTATTTATTGATTTTAAAAAAATATTCGCAGTATCATTAGCTAAACTACATGATGCTGCTGAGTCATCTAACCTATTTATATTATATGCTATCAATGTAGCTATGTCTCCTTTATATTTTTTGGGAAGGAATAAGATCTCCCTAGTCAATATAAAATTATTAATAAACTTATTAATAACAAAAAAAATTAAATTTGTCACTATGACAACATGTCAGATTATATAGACAACTAGCTATACCCGCAGCTCCGCACGCGTTTTTAAAATTGTATTAAAGAAATATAAAATTGTGAGACAATGTACAATTATAGAAATGGTTTCTAAAAACAGTTGTAAGTACGACGCGCACGCCACTTACAACATGTAACGTACACATTAAATATATAAATACCAACAGTGTGTCAAATGAGGTTTATCATTAGCAACATATTTGGAACCTTAACCCACCATGTAACTACCTCAGTACTCACTTACACTGTATAAGGAACTAATAAAACAATGACTTAAAGATGTTATTATGATGATATAATATGTCCATATTGTCAATAAGTAATACGTTTATGGTCTTTTTATCTTATCTTTTTAGAAAGACCCCTTATATCTTCAAAATTACTGTTAATAATTATAATGTTGAATTGTATACAATGAATGAGCCAACGTTTTGAAATTTTGCATAAATATAAATCAATTTTAATATTCAACAATTTAAATAGTGCCCATTGACTTGGATACAATATTCTTATATGTTACTATGGTTGCTGAGTTATGTAGACGAAAGCGCGGTAAATAAAGCAAAATGACCGAAAAGACAATATAATTCAAATTACATACATAGATACAGATATATGAATTTCAATTATATTTATTCTTGTAGTCCAGTACAACGCACATTTAGCTTAACATGTGCATTGTTTTCAGTAAAAAGCATATTTTTGCTAAATTTCGTGAGGACGAAGTCGCGGGTAACAGTCTAAAATAGAATAAATTACTTCCTATATGTTCAGCTATCTGCCAATGAAAGTCCCGTGAAAATTGGTCAAACCGTTTTGGACATAGCTAGCTGCAGGCGAAGCTATGTTACAGCAGCTGGCGTCTAAATTAAAATAGACTAAATAATTTTTTATAATGTCCGATATCGGCCAGTGTAAGTCCCGTAAAAAATGTTCGAACCGTTTTGGAGATAGTACTGCGGGCGAAGCCACAGTTAACAGCTAGTATAAATTAAAATTGCATAAATTACTTTTTATAAGATCAGCTACCTACCATTGAAAGTCTCGTGAAGATCGGTCAAACCGTTTTGGAGATAGCGTTACGGGCGAAGCCACGGTTAACAGCTAGTATAAATTAAAATTGCTTAAATTAATTTTTATAAAGTCAGCTATCTGCCGGGCCAGTGATTAAATTTTGTGAAGATCAATCCAACCGTTTTGGGTATAACGTTACGGGCGAAGCCACGGTTAACAACTAGTATAAATTAAAATTGCTTAAATTTCTTTTTATAAGGTCAATTATATGCCAGTGAAAGTCGCGTGGAAATCGGTCCAACCGTTGTGAAGATATGCTTATTGCAGACAAAGCCGCGGTTAATAGCTGGTCTGAATTAAAGTAGCCTAAGCTAACGCCACTGTAATTTTTTCTATCTGCCAGTCGAAATTCACGTCAAAATTGGCCATCCGTATTCGCCGAGATTACCCGGGAACAAACAGACAGACGACCGACAAAAATTTTAAAAATTGCATTTTTGTTATCAGTTGCGTGTATACTTTCACACACAATCAAACTAAAAAAGTGTTATTTTAATATTACATACAGACACTTCATTTTTATTATATGTATAGATAGATATAGACTATTCAATGAAATATATTGTTATCGCAAACATTTTCCAAGACTATTTTGTGTTCCTATTCAAAAAGTTTATTCTACGTTAGTTTTGTTTCCAATCTTTTTTTTCTGCAATCTTTTAGATACTATAAACATAAGGTGTGTATGTAAAAATAAATAACATCTTACAAAATATAGAGGCAATGGATAAGGCAAGATTACGAATAAAATTAAAATCATTATATGACATTCGTCGGTATCTTGTTAAATTACCTCTCCATATTTTGCAGGTTGTTTGCTTGTTCCGGTATTGGCAAAACGGCCGTACCTATTTTAACCGGAATTTTACAGTCGATAGACCGGAATTTTAAAAATTGACATGTTTTATAACTTACTTGTCCGCGGCTTCGTCCCGCATTGCTATTTTAAAAAAAACCGACAAATGTATAGACCAAAATGTTTCTCATGAGTGACTGTTCCTACTGTAGATAGCAGACCGCATAAAAATCCATTCAGGTATTTTTTGAGATTATCGGCTGACAGTGGAAGACAGACAGACGCGGTAGGGGACTTTGTTTTATATTATGTAATGATAATGATAATGATTAGCAACTGCCTACGTTTTTATTTACAGATACTTACAAATTTGAAAAATTATTTTTGCATTTTATAACCTACACTGTTAAAAATTTTTGTAAAATTACAATTGTTTTACAAAACAAATATTAGCAAAATTCCAAATCAACGTATATTAATTCAAAACATAATACAATTCGAGTAAAATTACAAGACATGTGAAGGAATTTACTATAATGAGTTGTAATTTTAAAACTTTTTTGTAATAATCTTACACGTATTGTAATTATTCCTAACCGTTGGTGAATTTCCAATGAAATGTTGTAAATTTACCAGAATTGTTCGTAATTCTATTTATAATACTTTTCTTGTGATATTACGAAAAAATGTTGAAACTCAAATTAGTATGAAGTCATTAAGAATTTACAAATAATTTTAATATTTTTCTAACACAAATTTCAAAATTGCATTACGTATTGGAATTTGCCCAAAAGTTTTTATTTTTCAAACACGTATTGTAATTTTTTATGATTGTTGATAAGATCCAAAGAAAATAATTTGAAATTTACAAAAATTGTTTGTAAGTTGGTTTACAATACTTTTTTTTATAAAATTTTGAAAAAATGTAGAAGATGAAATTTCTACGAAATTATTAAAAATTTATCCAATCGCGTCGTCTTTGTCTTATTAGTTGACTTGTTGGTCAGCATCGAAGAAATGAAAAATTTTTAAACTTTTTATTTTCTATAAATAAATTTTTTTTTTTCGATTCTCAATGTACCTGATGCATTGATAAACATAGTAGCCACTTGAATAAAAAAAAGTTCATTTTGTTAATATAAACGATTTTTAACCGCAAAAAAAAATCTGTTTTTTACAAATAGCAGTTGCAAAAAATTTATTAAGCTTAGCTGAATTTTTGTATAATAGAACTAAATAAGAGCTAGACTAAAAAAAATAAAATAAAATTGATTAAATTCTCTCCACGATAGAGCTATTTGCTTATAAGCGCGCGCGTGGAACTACCGTTTTTTTTTATTAAAATATTAATATTTCGTAAACTATTAGTCGTAGAGCAATGCGGTTTTTTTCGATTTATTCATTATTTTTTCGTCTCAATTTCATTCGCAGAATGTCTCGACTACTTTCCAATAGTTTACGAGATATTTTAATTCAAAGCTAGTTGCAAAATGGCTATTTTTAAAAATGTTTTGTAATTTTTGTAAACTAAGTTGAAATTAATTGTGTAGTAAATTTACAATACATCATTTTGAAATTACAAACCATTTTTAACAGAATTTGTTTGGTAAAATTACACTATTTGTATTGTAATTTTGCTGAGCGAATTTCCGATAATCGTTTGGTAAATTTCTACAAATGTTTCGTAATTTTTCCAAATTGAGTTGAAATAAATTGTATTGTAAATTTACAAAACGGAATTATAGAATTACTTTTTTGTTGTGCGTAAAAACTTCCAACATTTTTTTTGTAAATTTACTACAGAAATTTTTAACAGTGTACTTATGGAGGAAAGTTATAGGTTATCCACCATTATGTTACAACTCTCAGCGGAAGACCAAATTAGCATACGAAGTAACATTGCGAATAGGCTATGGAGCGCGGCGCTGGATATCAGAAACCGTAGGCTGGTCTGTTGGTCAATGAGAATCAAGTATTACTAAAAAGGGCCGAACTGTGAATGCTTATGTCGGTGAGTTACCATGTCGAGTTGCTCAGTGGCATCAGCGATAATAATAACGTAATAGCCGCGCTCTTTGTGGTTGTTTTTTAAACAACTACGTTAACTTGTCCGTAATGATAATAAAAATAGTGTATCATATTACTGATGTAAAATATAGTTTCCTATTAATAAAAAAACGTCATGGACTCAGATTAGTAATTGCAGCATGTATTTTCTACAATCAAACTATTTTGATAATTATAAATGACATACGGTTGATTCGATCGGTACACCGATGTGGTACAAAATAGACACTAAGTTGGAGAAATGCGTTAATATTCAATTGTTACAAACAACTCACAAAAGTCGGAAAGTTATAACACGCTACGTCTGAATCGAAACAAAATTCGTTTCGTCAGTTCTATAGCTACATAATTTATAAGAAAACTTTTACAGACAACCATCCAACTTCGTTTCTGTATTAATTCTGAACATTTGTTTTCTTTGTTTCAAGTATTCCTATTAAGGAAAGCGTTTAGATCATAGAGTATTTAGATTCAGCTGGTACAGTTCGCACATATACGGCGGTAGTTTATTAGGTACTGTTTAACATGCAGACTCGGAAAGATTTTACGCCTTTCAACTCGTCAACTTGTTTAGCGATGATGGATTAATTGATACTGTGTTCGGACACCGCGTCGAAGGGCGTCGGTTCGAATTCTAGCAACTGAAAGTAAAACATCGTGATGTAACCATAGCATGGTGTTAGGGCTTTTCCTATATCCCCCTTGCTAGCTACCACCCTCGACTTGCAAATCTGTCGCCAAGCACCTGTTGACGTGTTCAGGAAGCCGCACTTGAGAGCCAGTCCTGCACGTGGACGAAGTCGCGAGCAGAAGCTAGTGTTTTAATAAAGCTAGACTAGACATGTCAAATATTAATTGATTCACTGTAAATGAAACTGTAAAGCGGAAATTATAGAATATAAATTGCGGCAAATCATTAAACCTGCCCACCCGGCGGGAATAATTCACAAATTCGACGTAGATTGGTTGGAGGCATTCATGAATTTCGGGTGAAAAAGTGGAGGGAAAATCTCCGCGACAAGCCAGCGCGTAGATAGGCCCGATTTATCAGGGGTCCTTGGTATGCTGATTTATGTTTGTCTATTAGTTTGCTCAAGTTTTTGGGTAATTCGTAATGTGGTACAAATCTTGATCCGTAGCACTTTATTCACATTTATATTATTCTTATTATATAATCAGCTTAGACCCTATTGTTAGGTACCTAATACATTAAAATGTTATATACTATCCCATCAAAAACATAAATGTGAAATGAGAGCCAAGTTCAATGATCAGTTTTATGATATTTATTTAGAATAGGGGCCGGACGTTTTCCTTGTTTGTTGACTTCAACGACGAAAGAAGTGAGATCAAAATGGGTGCCAAGTTCAATGATCAGTCTTGATATTTATTTAGAACTAGGGGGCGGGGGGGGCGTTTTTCTCCTTGATAATAAAAAAAATCCTAAAAGTCAACCGCAGTGCCACCTACCGGGTCCAATTGTGAATCTAAAATATTCTCGGGTCCACTGGAACACGCACACAACATTTCATCAAAATCGGTCCAGCCGTTTATGAGGAGTTCAGTGACATACACGCGTACAGAAGAAATTTATATATAAAGATACTTAATATAAAGTATGTTACAACAGCTTAAAATATCATTTCTGCTTAATTGGAATAATATTGAAGCGAGGGGATTAGTAGTTAATTCGAATTTTTTGCCTCGCTCGCCATACTGGTGAAGGGAAGAAAGTTAGATTTAGAAGCGAAATTAAAAGCATTAAAGATCAACATATCAAAATTGCGGGGTGGTAGGGTGTCTGTACCCGACTGGATCGCGACCACCGTACACCAGGTGGAACACCCGCCATAGTGACACGTCTGGGCGTGTCGCGTTCCGGGATCAGCCGGTGTATATCCAGCAACTGGGGGGAGGGGGGGGGGCTGTCCCTGACTTGGTCGCTTTCAGGCCGGCATGACAGCGGCGATCGGCGATAGATAGTATGTCTTTCGGTGGTCGCCATTGTTTTTGGATTGTACTGTGCTTACCATCAGGACTGTACAGTCACTTTGCCGAGCTACAATAAAAAAAAAAAAGACGTACATAGCTATGTACATATATGGTGAAGTTCCACCTGAACATTGAACCTAGGGCAACGATGAGAAGTCTAGTTTTTTCCGAGTTTTTTAGATAACGTCTGGATTTGTCATTCCCGATTGTGGTTTGTAACAATTCAGTTACCACTAGATAGCAGCAAAAATACGAAAAATAATTCAACATATATTTTATTACATTTAAATTTTATGAACATATACAAATTATAGCAACCTATGCGTAAATAATAGTGATACAGTAAACTTTCTTGGTACAGTACCCGGCATTTGATTTGGTACCTCGGTGACAAAAGTGAGACATTTGGTTAACATCCGCTTGTGCCAGTTATGTAAAGCGTTGTCTTTACATATTATACGAATTATATTTGTCTCTATAATAGCCATTATCACTCACTATTCTGTTAAGTTTGAACTGGGCTAATAAGACTACGGTAACGAGTCTAATCAACCTCTCCCAAGATTTAGTAGCGAAAGGTTAAAAGCATTAAAGATCAACATATCACAAGCTGTACCACTAGCTATGTACATATATGGTGAAGTAAAGTTAACATAAAGTATTTTGGTATTATGGGGTAATTAGTCTGCCAAAGTGTATGGCCTGAGTGAATCTGCGTTGGGGGGGGGTAGGGGGGGGTGGAGGGTCCAAGGGGGAGCTCGCACGTCAATCAGGAAAATCAAGTATTAAAACATCAGTTTGCCACGAACCTCGTCCGGGGCGCCCCGCTCGGCGCTCGATTATAGTCCACCTGGATACATTGAACTCTAGGGCAATAATGAGGAGTCTAATTGTTAATTCCGATAGTGATTTAGAAAGTTTTAGAAAATAAACTGGAGCTGAAAAATAAATTCAAAATTAAAACGTGGCGCAATCTACGAAATACATATAACTTTTGGTGCTATAGTTTTCTGTTTACAAACTAATTTAAAGCGCCATCTGTTTGAGCTGATGAAACTTACAATTAATAACATTAATCATCAACATCGACTATAATTTAATTTGTCATAAAAATATCGAGGCCATTAATCGAAATATAAATTATGTTGGACCAAATTGGAACAAATTATACATAACTACTAACTTTCATGAATATCGGTTGAGTTGTATCGGAGTTCATCGTGCACAAACATCATGGCACTGGATTTTTATATATTTAGATTTTCATAATCTCCTACAGTTGATATTACAGAAAAGACTGCCTTTATTATTTAGCATAAAAAATAAATAGGGACGATAAAAAATCGTAGACCGTTGTTAAAACAAATTCCGGCGTAAAAACAAAATGAAGCATATTTACGTATTTTTTTACTTATGCTAATAAAACCGAGGCCCTTCCAACGTGATTAAACGTTATTATTGCCATTATACATCGGCAGTCAAACACAGGGTCATACTCGGGACAATTTAATCAAGTAGCTTATGGAATTCAACATTTTATAAGACATAAAATAATTCTGAATATACTATTAACCCAATTTGTTTCATAAATTAATTGAAAATAGAACAAAAGCCTCGAAAAGTTAATATATATGTAAATATATAAATATCCAGTATTATGATGTTTGTTCACGATAAACTCTGGAACTACTCAACCGATTTTCATAAAAGTTGGCATTTATATATAATTTGGTCCAACTTGAGAGTTAGGATAATTTATATTTCGATGAATGGTTTCAATATTTTTTAATTACAAATTAACTGAGATGCAATGTTGATTATTGTTATTAATTGTAAGTTTCATTAGTCTTGAACAGATGGCACTTTAAATTAGTTTGTTGACAGCAAACTGTAAAATCGACTGTTATAGATATCTCATAGACAGCGCCACTTTTTAATTTTGAAATTATTTTTCAAGTTCTATTTATTTTATGGTGCACGTGTTCTATTAATCTATTTACTACGTAATCTCGCTTTTCTGTATCAATTTTTAGGGAGACTCGTTACCCCATAATATCAAATACTTTATGATATAATTTCAATTGAACATGTAATAACTGAGCCACAGCAACGCGTGGCTGGGTCAGTTAGTTTGAATTTATATTTATAATGAGCAATCTAATTAAAATTAAAGTTTTTTTTTTATTTCATACAAAGAGTTAACGTTATAATTTTTAAATATAATTTTACTTTCTTCGTTTACTTACCAAGTAAATAATCAATGGCCAGGTTGAAAGAATGTACCTTAATGCAATAAAAGCAATGATTTTTTAATTAACTTTTATATCATTATACAAAGTCCCGAATAATATTGTTCGTAACAAATTAAGAACCTAACGCAGATAAAATATTATAAAAGAAGAATGAGAGGTAGGGGGTGCAAGACACAAAGCTCGCTTCCAAGTACACACCTGTTACGAACGGTACGCAAACAGAGTGAAATCTCGTGAAATAATATCTCATCTCGACCCCAGTCAGGCTAAATATAACCAGGCTAATATTCCAGGACGGCAGCCTTCAGAGAATTTACATCATACGATGCCAGTTTAGGATAAATAAGCGGATCGTCTACTGAGGCCGTTGTATAATGCCTTAACGTTTCATGTCTACCTTTGTTCAGTTAAAGATATACTTAAGCAAAATTAGAGAAGAGAACAAATGGAATATATTTCTTTACTACACAATACAGAAAATATATCCCGGGAATGTATACTCGTATAAACAAACAATCACACAACCGAATCTTTATATGTATATCTGTATATATATATCTGTATATATATATGTATAATTCTACTGTCCGTGTGTGACTGTGAATGAACTCCTCCTAAAAGGCTGGACAGACTTTGATGAAAAAAATTGTGTGTGTTCAGGTGGACTCAAGAATCACAATTGGATGAGGTAGGTGGCGCTGCGGTTGATTTTTTTATTATCAAGGCAGGACAGCGTCTGCCAGAAGTGCTAGTATTAAATATAAATTAGCGGACTCGGTAGCCAAATGTTTTCCTTCCACAGGCCTAAATAACTAATGAATATATTTAAAAAAATAATTAAAAAATATCGAGAGTTCGTGAGAGGTCGAAGATTAGAGATTGTATATTTTAAACTTGAGAATTAAATAAAAACTTAGTGGAAGATTTATGAAACAAACTTTATTTCCACGGCAGCGCCACCTACCTAACTACAACTAATAATCATCCAGATGACTCTATAAATACTAATAAATCAAGAATATCTGTCAAAAGGTTTAAAGGGAGAAGAAAGAAGAAGAACTACGTACAGATGGACACCGAAATTTTATTATACAGGTAATAATTGTAATAAACATGTAAACTACACTGTTAATTTTACAATAAAACACTAATAATATTTAATTAATAAAACAGTAGCAGTAAAATTCGATTCCTGTAAGTCACGCTGATACCTGAATATATTTACAAATTATAAAGCCGACTTCACAAGTCAGCTCTAAAACTGTTCCTACAACGCGACGTGTGAAGCGTCATTGGTATTTGATCGTCGCATGTCGGTCCTATTAAAGGAATTGTGTCACAATGTATAACTATGGAAATGATTATCCAACTCACCATAAAAACAACACTCTCATGTCGTTCATCAAGTACACGAGGATATACAAACACCAATCTGAAAAGAAAAGCAAACATGTAAATAAAATATATTGCAGACATTTACAATAACAGAAGAAGCTCCGGGAAGAAGAAGGCAAGCGGATCAAAGATGGGCTTCGGTATGTGTAAGTTCATAAAACGTTACAGACAACTTCAAATTCCTAATTAAGAAAAGCTTAACTAGAATTAATAATGAAAATATAATAATAATAATAGCGTCCCCAGTGGTCTTTAGGTAAAATCCCCGAACCCCATCAATTTCGACATTGTGCCTTTTTAAGACCATCTACGTTACCGAAAAAATTATTCCGTGGTAACTATAATCTGCTGATACAGAGCTTTATACTCTGTAATCTCATTAATATTTGATAACGAAACTCCTTTGATATAACTCCAGATCTGTTAAAAAAACATTTTAGAATATTCTAGACGCGTTCGAATTTTAAACTCTAAAACTTCTTTATGTTAGCTTGTTCTCTTTTTTACTATATCTTATATAAGTCTATAGTCTATAGACTATCGCAAAACGCTTTTATTTGAATGCTCTTTACATGTTAGACAAGAAAACATATGGTGACGTCACGTATGCAAAATAACTCCAACTTTACGAAAATTTCCATTATTTTTTTAAATTATTTGAACGAATTACGTATTCTGGGTTCACACTTTAATGAAATTTGTAAATATATCTTTTAATATTTACAAATTTATTTAAAAAGAAGAGTACATTTATTTTACTTATAAATACTTATAAACGTAGATAAGTCGCAGACAGACACATTTTTTTATATAAGCAATATTGGCTGTGGCGTTCAGTAATAATCCTACTTGTTTAAGATTTACATTATCTATACATATAATAAAAATGAAGTGTCTGTATGTAATATCAAAATATTTTTTTTTACTGATTGGGTACGAAAGCATACACGCTACTGATAACAAAAATGCAATTTTTTAAAATTTTTGTCGGTCAGTCTGTCTGTCTGATGGTTCCGGGTAATCTCCGTAACGGCTGGACCGATTTTGACGGGAATTTCACTGGCAGATAGCTGAAATTACAGCGGGTTACTAGGGTACTCTAAAAATTAGACCAGGTGTTAAGCGCGGCTTCGCTCGCGATGGTATCTCCAAAACGGTTGGACTAATTTTCACGAAACTTTCACTAACAGATAGTGGGCATCATAACAAGTAATTTAGACTATTTTAATTTAGACTAGCTGTTAACTGTGGCTTCGCCCGCAGTACTATCTCCTAAACGGTTATACCGATCTTCACGAGACTTTCACTTGCAGATAGCTGACATTATAAAAAGTAATTCAAGCAATTTTATTTTATACTAGCTGTTGACCGTAGCTTTGCCCGCAGTGTTATCTCCAAATTGGTTCGACCGATCTTCACGAGACTTTCACTGGCAGATAGTTGACATTATAAAAAGTAATTCAAGCGATTTTATTTTATACTACCTGTTAACCGTAGCTTTGCCCGCAGTGTTATCTCCAAAACGGTTCGACCGATCTTCACGAGACTTTCACTGGCAGATAGTTGACCTTATAAAAAGTAATTCAAGCAATTTTAGCTTATACTAGCTGTTAACTGTGGCTTCGCCCGCAGTGCTATCTCCAAAACGGTTAGACCGGTCTTCACGAAATTTTCACTGGAAGATAGCTGACTTTACAAAAAGTAATTTAGGTAATTTTAGTTTATACTAGCTGTTAATCGTGGCTTTGTCCGTAGTGCTATCTCCGAAACTGTTCAACCGATTTTACGGGACTTTCACCGGCAGATAATGGACATTATAAAAAGTAATTGAGGTTATTTTATTTTAGACTAGCTGTTACCCGCGACTTTGCCTGCATAAAATTTAGCAAGATTTCAACTCATTCTTTATTTTTATTAGAGAAATAATTATCAGCTTATTGTTTACAATTCGACAATATAATTATTAATAACTTTAATGATATAGAGGTATTCCTAATAAGATCTTAGGTTATAAACATATTACGTAAAGAGTTCCATAATACAATTTCTTGCGGAACAGACAAGCGTTTATTTTTTGTATAATCACAAAATCTTAATTATGATGGCTATGTATATTAAATGTAATGGAAATGTAAATCTTTATAATAATTTAAGTTATTGTTTCATTAGTGCCTTCTACAGTGTGAGCACTGAGTTAATTATATTGTGGGTTAAGGTTCCAAATATGTTGCTGATGACAAACCTCATTTGTCACGCTGTTAGTATTTATATATCTAAAGTACACGTTAAATGTTACTGTAAGTGGCGTGCGCGTCGTACTTACAATTACTTTTAAAGAGCATTTCTATAATTGTATATAGTCTCACAATTTTATAATTCTTTAATACGAATAAAAAAAAACGCGTGCGGAGCTGTGGGTACAGCTAGTCAACAATAATTCTTCTAACCATTATGAACTAAATTAGTTATTGTAGATATTTTGTTACGAGTTAGTATACAAACTTTAGTGTATAAAAACATTGACATGTCCTTGAATGTCATACCGTCCCGCGAGACGTGTTGTATACCTATAGTTTAGATAGGTAGTGTTATGAGCAGCGGAGCGTAACAGCCGAGTGCAACACAAATGAACCGGATAATGCTTCGAAAATAGAAAGGTTCGCTTAACCCTGGCGCCTTTGGAAAACCGTTTCACGGTGTTTATCAACATGTGTCGTTTCCCGTACTCTAACTATTAAGCTGTCGGACATACAAAATAAATAGAATTATAGACTCTGGCAAAATTACCAAGGAAATATTTATTCCATTTTGCCTCATTAGCATTGTCTTTTTATGTTTACTATTGTTTAAAATTCGACCATAATTCATTTACCTTTTAAGTTTCAATATTACTGAGTTTTTTTTGGAAAACAGTGCACATATCTCCTGGATTCAGAATCAAAAAATACTTTATTCTATTTAGGTCCTGAGAAGACGTCAAACACGGTTCGGACAACAACCCAGTCATCGGGAATAACCGGCAAGAGACTCGATCTGGTTTATGTTTTCATTATACATATAAACTTAGATAGTTACATTCGTTTTTGGCGAATGCACAGCGAGGGGCGTCATTTACAGCCGTCACCATCGTTCACATATTGATCCACCTTAAAATAGCTTTTAAACATTAAAACCCGTTTGATATGGTGCTTGAACTCACTATCCGGTAAATCGATTATATGACAGATTAGTGGAAAAGATTTTATTAGGCACTGTTTTGTACGTTAGGTTCCACGCGGACGGAGTCGCGGGCATATCCAGTATATTTTACTTCACAACAATTATAATCATTGGGCCATCATGGCTTCAAGTAACTTGTACCCAAAGTTTCAGTTTTGTACCAAAAACAAAGTTTAATTATAATTTGATAAACTATTATTATAATTCAATTTTCTCTAAAATGTCGTTATAATTAGGTAACTTTCAGTAGCGGCGGCGAGATTTAAAGGGAGCTAGCCTCTGAGCAGCTTATTTACTTTGAAGCCGCCCACTCGTGGTCGGACGCGACCGACTGAGAACTCTAGATTAGAGCAAACACAGCGTTTGGACGTCGACAAACGAAATGTGCTGAAACGGGGAGAGCTGTGTCTGTTTGCGTTAGAGTTTACAGAATATTCACAAAGATGGACAGGGAATGCAAATTATAATTCGGCTTTCAATTAACAAATATTACTATATACAGTCGTGGAAGTAGTTACAAAAAAATCACTAAAAATTGTGACATACCTTCATCTTATTTTTTCTTTACATGTAATAAGACTGTTTGTACTTTTCAGATTTTTGCGTAAAAAAAATTATTGCAAGTGAAGAAGAATAAGTAATAGACTACATTTTAATCATTTTTAGAAATGTCTATCTGTCTCCTTGTATGTGTAGGTACGCATCACTGCTAATGTACTAAATTGATCATTTATCATATACTAGCGGGCCCGGCAGACGTTGTTCCGCCCTGATTATGAAAAGTAAAATAAACTCTATTGTTAACGCCCCCGCAACCCGCCTTGTGGGTAGAATTTCGTAAAATCCGTTCTTAGCGGACCTCTACTCGGCGAAAGGAATATTCCTACCATATTTCAAGTCGCTACGCCTTATGGTTCCAGAGATATCGTGATGAGTCAATATATAGGTGGGAATCTCTTATATATTTATCATATATATATTTATAAAACTAATAATATACAAAGTTATCATAGTTCTCGAATAACATTTTTCGTTTCATTAAAATCGGTTTACTCTAACACAAGATAATTCGAATGACGACGCGGGTTAAGTACGAGAGAAAAGTAGGTAAGTATATTATATTTCATATATATCCATGTTTCAGGCTTACTAAGACCAGTAACAGTTTTTTAGGTAATAGTGTTAGATTTTATAACAAAGTCCCAAAACACATTATCGATTTGCCGGATAGTAAAATCAAATCAAAATCAAAATACTCTTTATTCAATTTAGGCCCTGAGAAGGTTACTTATTACAGGTTGAAACTACCACCGGTATGTGAAAACGATAGCCACGTCATCGAGAAGTAACCGGCAAGACTCTCGATCTGGTTTAACTTTTCACTAATAACGAATTAGCATTATTTTTTTATTGTTACAACAATAAAACAAATAAAGTTACATTCGTTTTTAGTGGTTGCACAGAGAGAGGCGTCACTTCCAGACGTCGCTATCGTTCACATACTGATCCACCCTGTAATAACCTTTATGTATTAAGACCCGCTTGACATAACACCGGTGGTAGTTTTGACGTTCATAAGTGCCTTCTCAGGGCCTAAATTGAATAAAGAGTATTTTGATTTTGATTTTTGATATTTATGTTCATTCAAAACCTTGGTATTTTGTAGTATCTCATATTCTTTATTTATTTATTTATAAATAAAATGATAGAAGTCAGCGCATCACGAAAAAACTACAGGATAGAGATAGATACCATTTTTTTAAGTTTTTTATGCACTTGGGTCTTATCTAAAAACATCAAGGTACCTATATTAAGCTTAATATAGATTTAAAGAAACTGATTATTATAAGCAATACACGTCGATCAATGTGTGAAGTGGGGCAAGCGGTGTTTTGCGCTAGCGCAGGAGCAATAAATCCACCAATATTCATTTAGATATCATTATTTACATAAAAAAATTATAAGCAAGGTATATTCTCGCTTTCATTTTTTTCATATTTTTCCTTTGTATATAACATATATTGTAAAGGTAATAAACCACGCAGATAAAGTCACGGGTATTGACTTGTTATACATAAATTGTATATTTTTGTACTTCTTCTTTACGCGAAGTGTAGTTATGTCAAAACACACGCTCCTACGTACGCGTAATGTGCTTCAAAATGGGTATAAATTTATTATTCACATATTTATAATGATAAATATATTTATGTCAGGGTTAGTGGAACACAAAAGTCTCACAATAACTTTAAAATTTAATCTTAAAAATTAAATATTTTGTGTTTATGGAAATACTTTAATTTAGTTACAATTGCTATGGTTTTATCGCGATTGTTCTTTTATCGATTACTGTGGAATTCGATCCCACGTCTATAGACGCGGTATCCGTTCACATTACCATTGAGCCATCATCACCCTGTGTTTAGGAAATGAATTTAGGAGGACTGTATCCACCACTCACCCGCACTAGGAGATCCTCTTCTTCGGGGTACCCCGGCTTGGTTCGTGGCTTAGATCGCTGATTTTGATATAATAGGACACAAGTCTACACTGGCACTTGGTTTCTTTTAACGGTTTGTTAGATATCTGTACCGGTTTTGCAATTGTTTTTACGCAGATCACACAGAGCGGTTTTGTATGTTGCTAGATTCAAAGTTAACTCAGTTGCCATAGAGGGCAGCACTTGCGAACGTTTTAAAGGTGCGTTCACGAAAACTAGTGGACAGATACATTCCTTTCAAACGATTAATATCATGTAATATCAAAAAAGATTTGTGCTAACATATAAATTATTACAGATAACAAAAGTACGGAACACCCTGATATACACAATGACCACTTACAAAAAAGACAACCGTTTCCAATCGCCATTTACATTCTTTACATAGTTTTCAAACAATTACGAAAAATCCTCACAGATATGTTTACAAACTACCCTAGGCGCTTCACCGAAGCTTGATTAAAAAATAGAAATCTATAGAAAATTGACAATTCAAAATACATTCAGTAGTGTTAGTAATCCGGCCCTTAGGGATACCTACTTTCCTTCTATGATTGTGCACCGATATCAGTATAAATTTCAAAAATTCTATACGATCCAATTATCCGACAGCTCTTGGTTTGCAAAGTGCCGGTTTAGTGAGACTATTTAGCTAGGCACTTACTTCTTCAGAGCTTGCTTAAAAAATGGAAATCTTTACAAAATTGGCAATTCATCTCTCTCTCTTTCCCTATGGTTTTGTAACGATAAGTTAAAGCGAGACAACAATGAAATGAAGACATAAAACATGCGGTGCGTAGGTACGGCCTCGCCGGGCATCGATTTTCGCACCGCAATAATATAATCCATTCTTTAAACACACGCAAACACCATTTACTTACGTCAACGTTTCCTTTCCATGGAGTTCACAATTGACTAGATTGGTTGCCAAAAATGGATAGGAAAAAAAAGTCGAGGCAGTCATAAGGCCTGCTGACAGAAATGAAAAGTCAAAACAATAAAAGAAATGTGCTCTTTTGAATTTTCGTATTAATCATAGTGGGAATGACAATATTGAAATGTCATTATTTGTTTATTGAAATTATTAACATTAGTGTGGTTTTCATATCTATTGGCACTCGGAGCAATAATTATATACATTTTTATAAAGTCTATTGATCAATGAAACGTATAATGAGTTGCAAAATATTAATATTACATGTGCACTGGACGCTGTACTCCGCGTCGCTAGTCTGACGCAAGCCGCGCAAGCGCAATACGACCGGTCATGCTTACGTAACGTATCATGACGCGAAATTATAAATATATCTCTTGCCAACAATACCGCTCAACGCGCCTAAAGAAGTTTTCATTTCAAAAAATAAAACGCTCATCATGAAACCCTCCAAAGCGGCCATTATTAGTAAAGGAATAGAGAACACATTTCCACTCATATCGAACGAGCAATAGCCGAGGCAGCGGCGCGACACACCCCGCCGAGATGAACTTATTCAACGCCCTCGTATTCATGTTCAGAGATCTAGGCCATCGTTTAGGATGCCCACGCTATTAACGTTAAAACACACGTATTTTCCTTGAAACACGGCACTTACAATGTATTTACAGTGCTCTTTCATAAAACATTTCTCGTTACACTTCTAAAGAAAGATTTTATTTTTTGCCTTTTCTTTTATTCACTCCCCCATTTATGTGGACGGCGTATTTTGTGCCATCAAGTATAATTAGTGACTGAAATTTCGCTAAAGATGAGTTAAAAGCATATTCGAAACCAATCCATAAGGATCCTCCTCCTAATACTGAATTAAATATGGACATATACTGAGAGATTATTAATTTCAGAATATATGTTTTTAAACAGGGAAACAACAGAAATATGTGTATATAAAAAAAACGTGTAGAAATATAAAAAATCGAGCTCTCAAAAATAGTGCCATCTACCAGGTCTATCTTTAAACAATAACCATGCATTTGACTCCATACATCATTACATAGTATAAAACAAAGTCCCCTACCGCGTCTGTCTGTCTGTCTGTTCGCGATAAACTCAAAAACTACTGAACGGATCTTTATGCGGTTTTCACCAGTGGATAAAGTGATGCACGAGGAACGTTTTGGTATATAATTTGTCTAGGTTTTTTTTTATAATCAGGGCGGGACAACGTCTGAGGGGCCCGCTAGTAAAAATATAAAAAGTTTCATTGAAATGGTCAATTTGTAGACATTTATAAAGAAATATCTATCATAATATAAATCACTTCAAGATGGAGGAAGAGAACACTATATTATGTTGTCTCTTTCAGCTTACGCTATGACGTTGCTTTCGTTTAGCATCGATATTGGTGGCTAAACGATATGACGATATTTGGCTCCCCTTTAATTTGTTACTATAATGTTTATTAAATCGGAAGTTACGTGAATGTATAGCCTGGTAGGTATGTATTAATTTTACAATTTATTCGATTTATACTAATTGTATGTATATTTTAATCAACACTTTTAAATGCTAGCCTTGGTGAGTTAAAAACGTATGAATTGTAGAAGACATTGATTAGAGGAGCTCAGTGCATTACTTATATGTCTCACTGGCCTGTCACTCAAACTGGCCTTATGTTAATTTATGTTGAGCGATATGATTAAATCTTTATCTCAAATATATTAAAATTCCAGTGTCATGCTGTTTGTCTACGATGAATTCCGAAACAGTCAAACTTGGTCCAAATTGAGAGATAGGATGATTTATATTTCGATTAATGGCCTCAATAATTTTTAAATGGTTATCAATGTTGGTTATTGTTATCGATTGTAAGTATTATCAGTCTCGAATAGATGGCACTTTAAATTAGTTTGTAGGCAAATAACTATAGGACCGACTGTTATAGATTCTCATAGATGGCGACACGTTTTAATTTTGAATTTATTTTATCACCAGTCTGTTTTATAGAGCACGTGTTCTGTTAACATATTTACTAAGTAGCCTCGCTTTTTCTGTATCAATTTTTTAGGCAGACTCAATACCTCATAATAGCAAATACTTTATCATAATTTTAATTCAACATGTGATAACTGAGTCAGAGCAACGCGTGGCCGGGTCAGGTAGTAAGTAATAAATTAGGTACGCAGCGTCACGGTACGTCGCGTCACATGCCGCCAGCGTGATGTCGCGGGCCCCGCGAGGCGTGTTTCGCAAATTGTCAATTTACATGTAGATGACTATATATATTGCAATTGGCTGATATGGGTTAACGAACCGCTGGTGTTCCCGACGCGTGCTCATCTACCTACCTACTTTTATGGAAATAATTTTTGTATTATTTTATGAATACATCATGAAGGAAGCATATGTTTAACAGTAACAGAGATTAATCGTGTTTACATAAAAAAATAAAGTATAACAAAGCGATGATGGCTTAGTTGATAGCGTGTTCGGACACCGCGTCGATGGACGTAGGTTCGAATCATAGTAGCAAGTTAGATAATATAAAGGAAAGGGAAAGGTGTATACATACTGAACCCAATACTTTCTCAATACTATAATTAACACAATTTAATGACAATCAGCTGAGATACATAAAAACGAAATAACAAAATATACAATGATAAATATGAGTGAGACTAATTCGTTCTCATCAATATGTTTCCAAGCATCCATATGTGTGTCTCTGCAGTATATATAAAAAATATATACAATAAAAATACGCTGAAAGCTTTATCTACGTCACGACCACATTGGTCGGATTACGTATTCCACCCTAAACATGTTTCGTCCAAAGTTCTGTCCCTAGGCGGGTCATTTTTGCACGATACGGACTGCGTATCGATTGCTCGGAAAAGGTTTAAATTGCAACTTGGACGTATTTTATTGCCGAGTGTACATTTCCATTGTACCAGTTGTATGAAAATTCTCAATACTTATGTTTTTTATTAGTTTAGTATTTTCAAATCAGAAACACTATTCAATTTAGGCCCTAAGAAGCCACTTATGAACGTCAAAACTACCACCGGTTCGGAAAACAACCCAGCCATCGAGAAGAACCGGTAAGAAACTCGATCTGGTTTATCTTTTTAACAAATATATCATTATTACATACTATAAAACAAAGTCCCCTACCGCGTCTGTCTGTCTGTCTGTTCGCTATAAACTCAAAAACTACTGAACGGATTTACATGCGCTTTTCACCAGTGGATAAAGTGATTCACGAGGAAGGTTTTGGTATGTAATTTGTTAAGAATTTTTTTATAATCATGGCGGGACAACGTCTGCCGTCTGCCGTCGCCCGTCAACGTCTGGATGCACAGAGATGAGTTAATTCCAGACATCACCATCGTTCACATATTGATCCACTCTATAATAGCCTTTTGACACCAAAACCCGTTTGACATGGCGCTTAAATTCGCAATCCGGCAAATCGGTAATATCCTTTGGGACTTTGTTGTATAGTCTAACACTATTTCCTAATATATTTTAGTGTGTTTAGTATTTTTATGAGGATTTGTATTTTTGTAAGGTGGGTGGCAATTGCTAGTTTGGTATAGAAACTATTACAAATTCAAAAAGCTTAGTTATGCAGACGCGACGTTCTTGAATGTCACAATGTAGAGAAATCGGAAATATTACTCACTGTAAAAATACGAGACAAAATTAATTATGGAGTAATAAACGCATGCGGAACCACGAGCATAGCTAATATTTAAATGATACTAAGAAAATTAAAAACAACAATGGAAACTTAATTGCACGCGGAGCTCCGCCAGTGTATCACATACAATATATGACATGAAGCTAAGAGGGCAATTTAGTACTGAGACAATCACCAACTTCCAGACGTAAAGTCCCAATGATGCGACCCGGGTGCAGTGGGCCATTCTGTAACCCAACTTCTGCGTTTTATTATTCTCTGCTTTTTTCCGATAAAGAATTAATACAGTGCGAACGGTTATATAGGCAGTGATGGTTCAGTAAATAGAGAAAAGACCGTCGTGTTTAATTAATTGAGATTTCAAATAATGCAAGAAAATATAGTACAATTACTATCGTTACGGGGAATAAATTTCAGATTATCTTTAATTAAATATTTATAAAAGCCGTTTCTAATCGACCATTAACCCAAAATATGCCCATTACTGGTGATAGCATGTCCCGAAGACTGCTACATCGACCTGTCTTAAGCCTTTCCATGTATTTTAAAAAGATATTTATAACCCTTATAGTTAAACTAGCGGACCGGGCGGACGTTGTCCTGCCTTGAAAACAAAAAAAAATCCTAAAAGTCGATCGCAGCGCCACCTGCCGGGTCCAATTGTGAATCTAAACCATTCTCGAATCTCCACGAACACACACAAAAAATTTCATCAAAATCGGTCCAGTCGTTTAGGAGGAGTTCAGTCACATACACACGCACACAAGAAATATATATATTAAGATTAACTAATTTTCAGTTTTATTCAAGCCTTGTTACAAATATTTGTATAAAATGTCCTCTATAAGTTATGTGACCTTTTCTACGAATAAACAATGACCCAAATAATAAAAAAAACAAATTTTACATAATATAGAGTCCAATAACATATACTATGATAATGAAGAAGGCTATAATACTCGAACTTAAACACTCAAGCGTATGTACTTTACTAACTTATGTAATATGTAGTGCTTAATTCAGAAAACATAATTATGAAGGAAACATAGCAATGTCGATGAGGCATTTTTAAAGCTCGCTCGAATAAATGGGCCTTTGAAACTGGAAACCTGTCTCTAAGCAATATAGGTGTATATTCCAGCAAATAAATTTGATAGCCAGTCCATTTTTTTAGGCTTGGCGTGTTACCATTCCAAATTACATACCATTTGCCGTCAGATGAGATAAAGGCCAAATGTTGTTTTATTGAAACATTAAAAAAAATGTTCACAATTTCCCTTCAATAAAATACAAATGAGAACGATTATACTTTATACCTCCCACGTGACAGTTAACGATTTACGGAAAAAAGTTTTTTTCATATTTCATTTTTTTTAAACCCAGTAACTTGTATTCGGTAACGCCCACCACGCCGTTCGGCAGGAAACTTTGCGACTGATTTAAATCAAGTGGGTAATAAATTTTCTTTATTGTTAACCTTCAGAGTTCGTCAAGGGGTCATTAGAACCCGAGGGCTGTATACACGGCTATATCCAAATTGGTTGAACGCTAATTGGCATTGTAGGTTACAATTATTTTTTTAATCCGAACTCGGTGAACCGATTTCATTTGATGTTAAATAACAGAGAACGATGACAACAGGCCGTGTGTGAGTGACCACGGTAAAAGCCATTCAGTATTGGAATCATCATCACCCAGTAAGAGACCCACCGCAGGGCCATAGGTCTCTTCCCGAAGGAAGGTATGGGCATAATGTCCAAGTCAGCCAACGACATATTGGCGATTTCAAGTCCTGAGTAATCCACAGTGTATGTTTTCCCACATTACTTGTAGCACTACAAGAACATTTCTCAGATTCAGGTTTCCTCACGATGTTTTCCTTCACAGTCACCTGATAGTGTTAACAATTTAAATTACTAAATGTACGTACGCGAATCCCGAAAAATTCGTTGGTATCGAGAAATATATATTTATATATCTTAGCTTATTATTGAGTTTAATAAAGAGACTTGCACATTAAAGCATTGTGCATGTTCGTTAACTTTTAATTCAAACCTAAAAATAAATAAACATTAGCGTATTAAAAATGATTATACAGTAACGTAAAGACTTGTACTGCAAAACGCATATTAAAGGCTCTACTTTCATATGGAACTGTAAGCGTGACTGCATCTGAATTCTACGAGTATGTGAAGCATAATGCATACAGTACTCCCGCGTGACGACCGAGCACGAACTATCTCAGACAGAGCAATGGGAACAAAGCATGCCATGAGCGCATCAGCGACATTGGTTCTTCAAGTAGTTCTTACATTACACGGTGTATCCATTCAACCAATGTACATGTACATAACTTTACTTGAAAAGGGTTTGAAAATTTTATTGACAGAGGTGAAGTAACGTTTATTCGTGATCGGTTCTTTCGGAATAGTTTTAAATGTGCAAGTACGTCTACACCAAATTCATCGTGAGATTACCTCGTGCCGATTACTGATAGCAAATACGAAAACTCTTATTAAGCTCATATTATGTAGATTTCGCTCATGTTTCTAATAATATATAATTTGGTAAGTACAGTCCTCTTGCCCATGGAGTAATATCAAAACGCGTATTATGAAAGCATTAATACAAAAAAATCTGACTCTATGGAATATTTTGGAAATTATAATTTTAAATGTGATTAATTAATCGTTCATCATCGTAGCTTTTTAATTCATCTTAATTCGTAGCTTAATTCATCGAGCAGTTGTCATATGAGCGGTTATAATCGAAATGTCCTTAGAAACAGTGAATTGTTAACGAATTGTTTGAAATAACACACCTAACTATTAATTTCAGTGATCTGTTAGAAGTGTAAATGACCGACGCCGCACCAAACCGCAGACGAGTTGGCAAAATAACGAGATAGCGGTTAAATTGCGCCGATTATCACTCGCTGTGTACAGATTAGTTAATTAAATTACTTGAAAAGTTACGAATTTCTCCGTTAGTACCTTAATGTTATAATTTAGTCAAATAATAAATTGTTTGTTGTGTCTACACATATAGTATACTGAATAATTAAAACAGTTTGCGGTTAAATTGTGCCGATTTACCCATTTACTAAAGTCGTTGATTTTATTAAATTACTAGCAGGCCCGGCAGACGTTGTCCCGCCCTGATTAAAAATAAATCCTTGACAAATTATATACCAAAACGTTCCTTATGAATCACTTTATCCACTGGTGAAAACCGCATGAAAATCCGTTCAGTAGTTTTTGAGTTTATCGCGAACAGACAGACAGACAGACGCGGTAAGGGACTTTATTTTATACTATGTAATGACTAAAGCCATTTCATTAGATCATTGAATAGTGAAAAGTTTGCTCGTAAGAATGTTAACGTTTTGACGACATAATAACAAATCCTTGTCTAAATGTATAACTCAACACAACAGCAATTACAGTAACTAGTACGGTTAAATTGTGCCGATTTCCATTCATTGTCACTCAAATTATACAAACTACTTCATTATCTTAATTGAATAGTTTAGAGTTATTATAGTATGGTATATAGTATGGTATATAGTATATAGTATATATATATATATAGTATATAGTATATGGTATATAGTATGGTATATAGTATTATAGTATAAACGTCGATGATGATGGACTTTACAAAATAAATCCTCTTGTCTAAAACATATTATTCGACACAAAAAACAATGTCAACTAACACAGTTTGCGGTAAAACTATTCCTATACTCGCACGCTTTACCACTCTAATAAAGTCGATGATTTTAGTTAATAATAAGGGGGTACTTACTATATTAACTTAATTGAACATTTAAAAGTTTGTTCATCATAATCTTAGCGTTTCGACTACAGCAATAAATATTTTTGTCCAAAACCATAGCTTAACACAATAAGAAACACACTAATTGGCATTTCGCGACAACAAAACTAAGTGTAACTTGGAAAATATTAAACTAAACAAGTATTTTTAATGCTCTTTTGAAGATAAATACAATAACTATATTGGTATGTCTGCCATAAAAATTGTACCTTAATATTTTGTTAACAAAAACCTTACGACTTTAGTAAGTAAACGAAGTAGGTCAAAATAGGAAGCGTAATTTATGAAAAAATTGAGCTCACACAAACATATTAGAGAGATACGACTTTCCTTTTATTGAGTTGGTTAAAAGCGGACAATAACATAAAACGATCAACTTACAATAAGCTGTGTCCGTAATTTCGCACAATTTTTTAAGTCTGTACCCGACTGGATCGCGACCACCGTACACCAGGTGGAACACCCGCCATAGTGACACGTCTGGGCGTGTCGCGTTCCGGGATCAGCCGGTGTATATCCAGCAACTGGGGGGGGGCTGTCCCTGACTGGGTCGCTTTCAGGCCGGCATGACAGCGGCGACCGGCGATAGATAGTATGTCTTTCGGTGGTCGCCATTGTTTTTGGATTGTACTGTGCTTACCATCAGGACTGTACAGTCACTTTGCCGAGCTACAATAAAAAAAAAAAAAAAAATAATAATTATGCAGTAATCATTTTCGTTACTTAATTTTATTTATACTCATATTTTATGATTTAAAAATGTTATTTATTACTAATTATGTTATTTATATTACGAATAAAAGTCGCGGTGGTCTAATGGGTCGACCAGTGGAATATCATTTCGATGTCCGCAGGTTTGAACCCTGGCATGTACCAACGAATTTTTCGGTATTCGCGTACATTTACTAATTTAAATTGGTAACACTATCGGCTGACGGTGAAGGAAAAAATCACGAGGAAACGTAAACCTGAGAAATGTTCTTGTACTACTACTGTATGTGGGAAAACATAGACCTGTGGATTTCTCAGAGTTTCAAATCGTCAATACGTTGTGAACTGACGTGGTGATTATGCCCATACCTTCCTTCGGGAAGAGACCTATGACCCTGCAGTGGGTCTCTTACACGCTGATGATGATATTACGAATTATATTGCATATACATATAAAAATGACACTGATTTAGATTACAAATAAATAAATGTATTGTTTGTTTTTTTAACTATTTTTGCAAGTATTATTAATATTTCTTATTAGTTAACCATCGAGAAATTAAATATGCTTCTAATGAAAAATATGCTTAAAATAGATTGGCATTTTTTAGTTAAATTTAAAAACATACAGACAATTATTTTGTATAAAATATACTTTATAACACACGTCCAGACAGAAAGAAGAACTACAGGTATATTAGTATATATGTAGAGATTTTTTTTGTTATCTCTAATATAAAATATAAATAGTAATAGTTAGTGACTCCCAGATAGCCGGTAACACTGCTCAGGTAACTGTAATTACATTAAGTAATTGAATTGCGGTCGAACTCCCACAGAGTTACCGGACTCTGTTTGGAGTTTGCGGTAGCTATAATTACGGTAGCACTTTAAAAATGTATATTCGCCGAACTGATTATTTGTTTATTGGACTTTATTTATATTTTCTTATTCTACTCATTTTAGACAGAGTAATTCTTTGTAACAATATACCTTACAAATAAATTTTGAAAATTATTTTTTAGCTTTACGTTTTCAATTCGTTTTAAAGCGCATTCTAACATCAGTTAAATTGAAATGCGTTTATTTAAAATAAGAGAAAGTAGTTACTATTTGGGTAAAAAATATACGGATAATCGAAGACTTAAAAGATTTATTTTCTTTTTAACGCGCTAATCTCTGGAACAACAAGTCGGACTTGAAATTTCGTTTTTTGCTTTGTACGACTTCATTATTGAGGTAGGTTGTGGGCTGTCTAACATCACGCTACGGCTTTTAGGAGCGAAGCGTTTAACATAGAAATTTTAGGTTAAAAGCAATGTAAGCGATAGCGAAGTGATAGTAAGAAAAGGCCGAGAGGCACGGTGTGGAGTGTCGGAGTTCGTGGGCAGATTAGTCGCCTTACGAGAACCTAGCACTACCGTCACAAGCCGAATTATGAATTTTTACGCCAGCGAGGTACAACGAGGTAACGTATAAATACTATGCACGATTGTATAATGTTTAGGTTGCTAGACATAGACTCGTATTGTTTCTTTGCAGAAATTTAGTTTGTTAAGTTAGTTGGTCTTCTATCGAGTTGTTAGCTACGGAACACCCGCTGAACGCGTAAGTTCGCGACAAGACAGATTCGAATAGAAAGTGCCGCTGTAAACTTAAGTCCTCGATAAAATAAATTCGCATGCAATGTGCTGCTGTACGTGTAAGTCCGCGATGAAATAGACCCGAATGCAATGTGCCATGCACTCTAAGTCGGCGACAAAATAGACCCACATGTGCTGTGCCGTTGCCAGCATAACTTCTCGAAAAATAGACCCACATGCAATGTGCTGCTGTACGCTTAAGTCCGCGACGAAATATATCCGATTGCTATGTGCCACTGCACTAGTAAGTCCGGTGTAAAATATATCCGCATGCAACGTGTTACATCTCAAGAAACGGCGTTACTTAAAGTGTCCCGGGTAGGATGTAGATTTTTATGAAGTATGAAAACCCTATTTCCAAACCCATAACTGAACGAATGATCGACAAGTTAACCCCTGCCAAATGAATCAAGTTTACGAGATTCACTTACTTCACGTCACGCCCGAAAGGAGGACAGCTAGAGACCAAATTGGAAATTGATGTTTTATATGAAAATGATTCGACTAGAAAGGTTTCTAATATTATACGAGTGATGGATAAAGTCGTAACCTAATTGGGTGTAAACGAAAAAACGAAAAAAATAAAAAAACCATCTGAAATCTTTCTTAGTCCGAAATCAAACAATAAACCAGATCTACTTATTTGGTAAATCTCAGTTCATACTTCAATTACTATCGTATTTTTAATAATTATGTCATCGATAAAGGTGACTTTACAAAACCCAATTGTGCATTGAAAGCGGTAAATGCCATGGCAAAATACCGTGTACAAAATGTTAAATTCAAATGATTGTTCTAGCCATAAACAAACCTCAACCTGGTCAACATTCCCCAGTACAAGTACAGTACAGTACTCTGTTTGTTACATGTATTAAAAATAATCTTAAAACACTCAAATAATGTAATTTCTAGGGTTCTAGTTTTATGACGGCTAATCCATCATTATTTAGTTTTGTACCGCCTAAAGTCTTTTTTCTTTATCTTATGTGCACGCTATGTCCATATCTAGAAGAGTGTAATCATCGCATGATTTTTCAATATTGTTCATTTCTAAGTATATAACTAAATTGTAGTCAGTTTTATGGGCCAATAAATAAAAAAAAAAATCGTAGTCACATAAAGACTGTGAGCTCTCTTTGAATAAATGATACCAAAATGTTTCTACGAGTTAATTAATGTATAGTGAAAAATGTACATTATACTGCACACTAACTTTTGAATGCGGGTTCACTCGAGTTAATATTTATTTGACCTACAGCTCGAGAGCAGTATTTTTTTCTATATGAAAGGTACCCTACAAAATTTTATGATAATCGGTCAAGTAGGCTTAAAAGTATAGCAAGCGAGCAAACTAACTTTGTATTTATAAATAACTAGCGACCCGCCTCAGCTTCGCACGGGTGCAATGTAGATATCCATTTTAATGAAATACTGTTAAGAGCAGTTTTGGTCTACATGACATGTACAACGTATGTAATGTATTTAATTGTATAAGGAATAATACTGTATTGCATAAAATAGCTTGGTAAATAACACATAATTATTAGATAAAAATGGTTACTCTGGGTTATCCTTTAAAGATAAATATATACTATCGCGGACTTTTTTATCGATCTTTTTAAAATATACAATTCCGCAGTACATTAATTTGATCTATCTCGTACGGTTTAGCCAACGTTTGCGATAGAAGCGCACAAAAATGTGTTTGTTACGCTATCATATTACAAATCTTTGACGTTTTCGGCTTTTCTGTACTTACTATATATAATATGTATGTATTATACATATAAACCTTCCTCTTGAATCACTCTATCTATTGTAGAAAACTGTATTAAGATCAATTCAATAGTTTAAAAGATCTAAACAGACAGCGAAAGCGCCTTTATTTTATACCATACTAGCGGGCCAGGCAGACGTTGTCCCGCCCTGATTATGAAAAAATCCTTGACAAATACTAAATACTAAAACATACAATATAATACTAAAAACTAACATAATACTAAAAAATACAATACTAAAACGTTCCTCATCAATCACTCTATCCACCGGTGAAAACCGCATGAAAATCCGTTTAGTAGTTTTTGAGTTTATCGCGAACAGACAGACAGACGCGGTAGGGGACTTTGTTTTATACTATACCATATAAAGATTAGATGTATTAGGATGCCACTTGTGTATAATTTGCGCTTTGCGTCTAAAAATTGAGAAAACAGACCATGTTTATGGTTGGGTAGTCTGGTTTGGTCTAATATAATTGTTCATCTGCATAATACAATTTAAAGAAAAAGTGAAGGCGTCAGATGTGTCTAATTTAATTTAAGTCCTCACTGTCTATGTATTTTGAATAAAAACGCTTATTCCAAAATGAAATGTTTACAAAATATTATAATATGTAAAATTCAGGGATTACTAAGCTTTGTTACTGAAATCTTCTGAGTGAAGCGCGTGAACGTAATACGAAAAAGCATTTGTAATAATACAATCGGGTGCTAGCATAAACCCGACTACAAACGAAGGTGATCCGAGGTCAGGTCCGTTTGCGAGCGGTTTTCACTCCGATACTTACGTTCGCGATTTAAAATCCTAATCAGTGATTGTTCACGGTAATATTAAGTTTTGGAAGTGAAACTTCTTATGGCACGGTAGGGAAATAATGTTACATGTTACGCGTTAAACGTAAGATAGATATGCATTTGTGTAAGTATGTATCTATCTATATCTGAATCTAGTATTATAGCAAAATGAGTAAATGCATAGTTAAGTATTTATATTTTTTTTTCGAACAGAGTATGGCCTTGCAAGGCCTTAACAGCTTCACCGGACTACGTTAAGTATTTATATTACGAGACTTCGTATACAGTTTATGAGCATTATCATATACTATCAGTCCCGGCGAACGTAATCCCGCCTTTATAATAAAAAAAACCTTGATAAATTATATACCTAAATCTTCCACATGAATCACTTTATCTACTGGTAAAAATCGCATGAAAATCCGTTAAGTAGTTTTTGAGTTTATCGCGAACAGACAGACAGACGTGGCATAAGACTTTGTTTTATAATATGTAGTGATACAATATCAAAAAAGCCAACTTGGTAGATAACGGACACCCTATAAATTTGTATAAATAAATGCCGTTTGAGTAATCGTTTTTCTTACAGGGTGTAACTCGCGCGCACTGAGACCACGGCCTTAGCCTCTCGCGAGCAATACCTCCGGCCGCAACGGTGGATAATCTGAAATTTATACAGCCAAGAGCCGCGGGGCGAGCGGTGGTGCGCGTTATCTTATAAATAAAATTAGTTTTTATGTGCCTAAAGGGAGCTTAGAGGCCATCATCCGCGTCTACGTACCTACTGCTTTTATTAAGCATTTTCATTGACTAAAGCCTGTGAATGGAATCTTTTAATAGTTTTACAGAAGAAAAAATCTCATTTATTTTTAATATATGAAATATGGCGATGGAGTTTTATGTACAAATGATAATCTTGCCTACACTACTTGTCTTGTATAATAAAATAGGACAAATTTTGAAGCGATATTGTTCGGTCACATGTTGGCCGATGTAGGTTTCGTACTATGCAGTGAGGAAGCGTTTTCGGTGAAGGCAGCAATCGCGATGAAATCATAACACTTATAGGGCTCATAGGGCTTTTTCTACTCCCCTTAAGATTACAATCTATAGCAAAGCATATATATATGTGTCCAGCAGCTGCACTTGAGAGTCAGTCCTCCTCTGGGTTTGGAATGTTACCATTTTAGACAACACTGTCATTTAATATCAGGTGAGATAATATTGAAACGTTAGAATCTATAAAGTTTATGATATGTTATGAAATATAAGTATTTTATCATATTAACGGTGGAACCGTTACGACTGTAAGTATTAATTCCAAAATAAGAAGCAAGTAAAGTATACTTTGCAGGAATTATTTTACTAAAGAAAATATCGAATTTCTTTATCACTACATATTATAAAACAAAGTCCTCCACCGCGTTCGTCTGTCTGTTCACGATAAACTCAAAAACTGCTGAGCGGATTTCTTGCGATTTTCATTAATAGATAGTAGAGTGATTCACGAGGAAGGTTTAGGTATATAACTTGTAACGATTTTTTGTAAATTGCTTGAAATATAACGATAATTGTGGGAAAAAAAGTATCGGAAAAAGTCACGCAGCCTGGGTGTGCTCGTCGAAAACGCTACCTAATCCATTTGAGATATAACAAAACAATAGAGATACGCAATCGAAGTCGCGGGAATGAGCTAGTGTTATCATAAAATAGTATAAAATAGTTTATCATATTGATGACGGAATGTTATGATTATAAGTAGTAAATACCAAAATAAGAAGCAAGTAAAATAGCTTTCAAAAGAAAAATTTGAATTAGTTTATGAGAGTTATAATATTTGAGTAATAAACTAGTGAACAAAGTATATACATATACCTAAAGCACAGTATGTATGTACAAACAAGTAAACAAAGTTTAATTAAGGTGCAGCGGCTGTTAAAACCCTGGCGGTTGTGTGCGCCATGACCCCGAGGTATTTTGGATAAAACAGAACCGATACATACGGATCATCCAAATTTAAAATCTATACTATAATAAAACTGTAGCGAGGTCAAATCTGTACATTAAATATTTTTTGAAAATTTTGATTGGGGTAGACTTTTTATGAAAAAAAAAAAAATAACCCTTTTAAAATTTTTTTTTGTTGTTTTTTTTTTTTTCTTAAAAAAAAAAAAAAAATTTTAAAAAAAAAAAAAAATAATAAAAAATAAAATTTTTTTTTTATAAAAAAAAGAAATTTTTTTTTTTTTTTTAAAAAAAAAAAAAAATTAAAGAAAAAAAAAAAAAAAAAAAATTTTTTTTATAAAAAAAAAAAAAAAAAAAAAAAATTATAAATTTTTATATTTATAAAAAAAAAAAAAAAAAAAAAATTTTTAATAAAAAAAAAAAAAAAAAAAAAAAAAAAAAAAAAAAAAAAAAAAAAAAAAAAAAAAAAAATATATTTTTATATTTATTTAAAAAAAAAAAAAAAAAAAAAAATTTTTAAAAAAAAAAAAAAAAAAAAAAAAAATTTAAAAATAAAGAAAAAAAAAAAATTTTTTTAATAAAAAAAAAACAAAAAAAAAAAAAAAAAAAAAAAAAAAAAAAAAAAAAAAAAAAAAAAAAAAAAAAAAAAAAAAAAAAAAAAAAAAAAAAAAAAAAAAAAAAAAAAAAAAGGGAAATAAAAAAAAATTAAAAAAGTCTTATATAAACAAGTAAAATGCTAGAGGTCTACCTTTGAGTACGCATAACTCAAAAAATAATGGATACATTTCCATCATTTTGCAAATTTTACTTCTTAGTCACTTGGTCCTTATACAAACAAATTATAACGATAGCTTTATAAGGGGTGTAGTATTTTTTTTTTCTCTGTACAAAAAATATATTTTTTAAATAATAAATGACGTAGACAAAGTTGTGAGTAGTAGCTAATAAATTTGTGGTATTTATTCTTTGTATAAAAAAAGCTAAACGATGTCTATCTATTTCAAATTTTGCCGATATAGGTCTAGGACCGGCTTTTCATATGAAGCATCTAGGTAGATAAACTTTTATTATGATATATATAGATAATTGTTTGAGCACCATATTGAATCCTTATATACCACTAAGTTTTCAGTAAATGCAAAATAAAAAATAATTGTGAACACAATTTCACGCGGAGTAGGCTATATTCAGTCTTTATATGTACACATGGTAATTGATAACGTCAGACTAATCTAGAAATAATTGGTTTTTGAGACGAAGTAGCATAAAAGTACACAACCCAACTACTCACTGTAGCTGACAGCAATTCTAATCAATCTTAGATAGGACGACACTTGTAACCAATCAGTAGAAACGCCTCTTATGTCAATAAGTGTTGATACTTACGCTCTTTTTGCAGTAATACAGCAGCGCAAGTATTACTGCTTTGCGCCAAAACAAGGTTATACGCAGCATAACGTAGAGTCAGAATTTCTTAAGCGGGCCACTAAAAATCGACTATTCTATTTTGATATATCTATGAGCATATTTTGATAGCTTTATAGGTTGAAAGTAATACCCTAAAATGATTTTTGAAAATTTCAATTTTTCAAAAATTTATGATCGAGTAAAAATTTCGAGTACTTTTTTTTTTAATTAAAATATATCAGTGAATAATTGCTGGATTTTAATGAAACTCGGTTTGAATGCTAAGGAATAGCAGATGAATAGAACAAAAATAATTTACGTAAAAAAAAATTGTTTATAATTAATTAGTTTCATAATAAACAAATGGTAATTTAACTAACTTCTCGGTGTTGTAGAAAAAAATTTTTTTTATAAAAATATTCGTTGAACTATTAACTAAATGATGGCACAAGAAAATTTTAGTGCTCTCTTACCAGGAAAAAGATATGAACGATTGAATGTGGTAGACAGCGGCCGAGGCGGACGTGCTACGCCGAGCGCTGCTCCTATGCCGAGCTTCCGAACATACTTCTACCTTCTGCAATTTTTCAGGCTAAATAAAACTTTAAAAATAAATGACATTATTAAATATTTATTAAAATTTAGAACTTATTTCTTTACAGATTTTTTAACTTTCATGACAGAACTTTCACAATAATTTGAAATAATTTTTAATTTTCTATCTCTTGGATTTTAAGTAGACGCAAAAACAAATGACAAACGCAACTTATTTTGCAAATTATTGCAAAAGTTCTGTCATGAAAGTTACAAAATCTGTAAAGAAATAAATTCTAAATTTTAATACATATTTAATAATGTCATTTATTTTTAAAGTTTTATTTAGCCTGGAAAATTGCAGAAGGTAGAAGTATGTTCGGAAGCTCGGCATAGGAGCAGCGCTCGGCGTAGCACGTCCGCCTCGGCCGCTATCTACCACATTCAATCGTTCATATCTTTTTCCTGGTAAGAGAGCACTAAAATTTTCTTGTGCCATCATTTAGTTAATAGTTCAACGAATATTTTTATAAATTTTTTTTTTTCTACAACACCAAGAAGTTAGTTAAATTACCATTTGTTTATTATGAAACTAATTAATTATAAACAATTTTTTTTTTTACGTAAATTATTTTTGTTCTATTCATCTGCTATTCCTTAGCATTCAAACCGAGTTTCATTAAAATCCAGCAATTATTCACTGATATATTTTAATTAAAAAAAAAGTACTCGAAATTTTTACTCGATCATAAATTTTTGAAAAATTGAAATTTTCAAAAATCATTTTAAGGTATTACTTTCAACCTATAAAGCTACCAAAATATGCTCATAGATATATCAAAATCGAATAGTCGATTTTTAGTGGCCCGCTTAAGAAATTCTGACTCGTATACTGTAACATTACATAGTATAAAACAAAGTCCTCTGCCGCGTCTGTCTGTCTATCTGCTCGCGATTATCTCTAAAACTACTAAACGGATTTTTATGCGGTTTTCACCAGTAGATAAAGTGATTTATGAGGAGGATTAAGGTATATAATAATTTGTCAAGGTTTTTTTTTATTATCAGGGCGGGACAAGGCCCGCCGGGCCCGCTAGTACTGTATATGTCATTTTATTATGAGATTGTGGAGTCGTTCCTGGGTAAGTGTGTTTCCTACTTCCTATATTATTAGGGCTTTGAAGTCTTTCAAGTTAGTTCTTAGATCGTTGTATGTTCACCATCATTTACAGCGAGAATACTTAACCGCAGTACTATTTATAACATATATATATGCTGGAGATAGCACACTCAACATGTTAGACAGACGTGGCAGCCGTGTGTATCACGCACTTGTCCAAACAAGCGGATCTCGACTCACTGATTCGCGAAAACTCCAATTACACTCTACTGCGAGTTCACATACATATTTAAGCTTAATTAAACTTTATTTCCCTAATGATAAGGTAACGAATCGCTTGTTACGGGAAAACTAAAACAAGGGAGGAAGATTTCAAAGGAAGTATCACTATTGTACAAGGGAGTTTGGGTAAAGTTCGTTGACTTTCGAGTTCGTGTATTCCTTGAGACCTTCCTATGTTTGTGATAATAAATACCTATTAATATATTTGTTTCAATTTCACAATATTTATCTATCTCTATACATATAATAAGAATGTAAATCTAACTTGTCTATACTTTTTCGATTTTCGTGAAAAAAATTGTTGTAGGTGTCTAGAAATAAGTAATGAAATACATTGCAATCATTTAAATAAATGTCTGTATATTTGTCTGCTTGTTAGAAATATCTGTATATCTGCTTGTTTGAGCACGCATCACTGCTAAAGTACTGCGTTCACTATAGAACCTCATAAAGCATATCCTCGAGTAACAGTCTTGGTTTCATTAAAATCGGTTCAATCTATCAAAAGTTATTGTAATTTTAATGACGACGCGACTTAAGTACGAGGGAAAAGTAGATAAGAAAATGGACTTAATATATCCAGATAATTTTATTAGCCACTGTTTTTTTACATTAGCGTCCACGCGGACAGAGTCGCGGGCGCATCTAGTATTCTATATGTTCTTTCTCTCGTTTCTCGAGCGCTATTATAATTGAAAATCCCTCGCATAAAAATTCCTTTTTCAATTATAACCAGATAAGCTGAAAGCTATATGTATCTGTCACAGACGTGTCATTATTGCAAAACTCACCAAGTGACAGAAGCTTTTAGGTGTCTCGTATGTATAGACCAATTACAACGATTTGTGCACGTCGAAAATAAAAATTCAATTTTGTGTCGTTATATTTAAAGATACCAAAATATATTCGTGTGATATAGAGAAATGTAGGCTCTTATCTGAGATATATCATTCATCGTTGCCGTTAATTTTATATTCGTATAGAATTACAAGAAGAATATAACGTAAGAATCGTGTTAAAGAGATTAATCTATAGGAGTGTATAATTGTTTAAAATACAGCTGTTGTACAGCTAAACACACATATTAAGAATTTTATTGTAAAAACTGTTTGCACTAGCTAACGTCGCCAAGCGGATATAGGTCTTTGGATAACTGCATTTGAGAAGCAATTCTTCTCTAAAATCATATTTTGATCTCAATAGAACCTATAAATTAAAAAAAATATATATGTCGTGTAATTTAAACTCGACATTCACATATCGTTCTTCAAGTATTCACTATATTTTAATGATGCTGACTATACACTATTATCTGTGACATTTTTCATTATTACTATTCTTTCATTATTATTTCGTTAGTATATATAATAAAATTATAAATAAAGTATAACCTACAATCCTATTAAAGACACTACTTTAAATATATATTTCTTAACTAATTAATATCAAAATATTTTCTTTAATATCTCAGCACAACAGTGTCTACACTTTTAACTGACTGTAAGCATACTAAAGATATAAAATAATAGTGGCCACAGAGAGATCAAGAATTCACCTCTATTTGTCGCTGTCATATGCATCGCCATAGTGTCTCGCCGTGATACGCTTGAATCGTATTATAGTGTTGACAGATCCATTTGCCTAATTAGCGAAACAAAAATGTCTTTTTTAAACACACAAAAAAAATTACATGAATGGATGTTTGTTTACTCTTTACTAGTTAAAAACAACAGAACAGACTTCTATGAATAGTTACAGTAACATAGCTTACAAAAAGTGATTTATGAAGATATGGGCTGAATGGAAGATATATTTTTAATTTGTTGGAGAAAACCTGTAATTTCAAAGAAATGAATAATAGTTTCGAAGCTACTACGATATTATTATGAGACGGAAGTCATTTCTCGTCGCGTTCGCGTCTGTTACTTCGCGTCAATTTTTTCAGCATATAACCGCTCGTCTAGTGTCACATAGAGGTCGTGCTACACAATAACAACAATCGATCATTCTCTTCGACAAAATAATTACAAAAAACCTGAATATATATTACCTACAGAACTTAAATACACCAGTTTTATATTTTATACATTTAACACCATGAACGTCCTGAATTTAGATGTAGATGTCGGAAAAGGACATTATAAGTCTTGCTTTATGAGATTCATGTTGTTTAGAGGTATCGATATTTATGGCAGATATTTTATAATTGTTATAGACTTTATGTCATCGTTTGGAGATATTTTATTTTATTATGAAAGAAAACTGGAATTCAACTGGTTTGAATATATTGTTATTTATCTAGTTATGACCGCGGCTTTATGTGTTTGGAGTCTCTGTTGTCTCATAATTTATATCTGGCTAAAAACAAAAAGAAAAGTATATCATTGAATTGTCATAATTTTCAGTCGTCAATATATCTTGCAATGTACATCACGTTCTTTTATTTTAACCTACACTTACAAAAGTAAACCTTATTACATCCACCATATGGTCCAAACGAACCGGATAAAAAGGAAATAATTATTGAACGAGCGACACGGCGAACTGTCATATTTTTTTATTATGTACTATTAGAAGAAATTCAGTGATTAAAACATTACTAGTAAATTGAAAACAAAAATAAAAGCAGTTTGACTAAAGTTACTACGTTACCAGTACAATGGCAACTACAACGGAACAACAGAATGTACTTTTGACTTTGGAAGACCACGCCGAAATGTTGCTTAAAGCACAATCAAATTTGAAGAAAACTCCCAAGGTACGTCTAACAAAAGGATATGTCGAGGCACGAATTGTCACTATTAATGAATACTGGAAAGCTTTTAAAAGATCACACGATGAATTAGTAAAATTAACGCCCAAAGCGCAAAAGGCCGCAATGACATATTTTGCAAAAGAGGAATTTTATATCTATGAGGATTTATATAACGTGTTACAAGGTGACCTAAAGGATTTGCTTGAAGGTCTTAATACAAATAAATCACACAGTTCTGATGCTACCTACGTTGAAACCAATACCCATAGCGGAGTTGTGCATTTGCCGAAGATTCAAATTCCTACTTTTACCAGCAGTTATGAAGGGTGGCCTGCGTTCAAAGATTTGTTCACTTCACTTGTACACGAAAATTCTGCCTTGAGTGATATTCAGAAATTTCATTATTTGAAGACTAGTGTGACTGGAGAAGCAGAAATTCTACTGAAACATATACAAGTTACTGCCAGTAATTACAAGGTGGCATGGGATATACTAAGCACCAGGTATGGTAACAAACGTTTGATTATTAACAACATAATGAAGAGATTGTTCAACCAGAAGAAATTAACTACTCAATCAGCTGTACAAATAAAATCTCTGATTGACACAACAATAGAATGTTTAAATAATTTAGAAAATTTGAAAGTATCAACTGATTCATGGGATTTAATTATAATACACCTTCTTGTACAAAAATTGGATTCAGAGTCACATAAGGAATGGGAACAATATGTGAGTGATCATACAAAAGAAGAAAATGAAGAATTACCAACGTGGAAACAGTTTAGAAAATTCATGGAGTCTAAATTTAAAACATTAGAACTGGTAACGACTAGTGTTTCACAAACGAGACAAATCAAAGAACGTACATTTCATGTTGCTACACCTGTTAAACAGAATACATGTACCATGTGTAACGAAGATCATACATTATGTCATTGCAAGAAATTCATTAAGATGGAACCTAGGGAGAGAAGGGAGTACGTCAAGCAAAAATATTTATGTTTCAACTGCCTAGTTCAAGGACACTCAGTAGCGCGTTGCAAGGTACCAGTGTCCTGTCGAATATGTCGAAGACGTCATCATTCGCTTCTGCATGAGACTAAGAATACAGAACTAGTGGATTTAACAAGAGTTTCCCAAATACAACCACTAGCTTCACAACATGTAGTCGACGAGATGGAAGTGCAAGTTAACACAGTGATTGCGTCACATTTTACAACTAGGCAGAATAAAGCACTACTAGCGACAGCGATAGTGGAGGCAACAAGTGAACAAGGTTATATCACTCAACTTCGCGCGCTAGTAGATCCAGGTTCCGAAGCTGCCTTTATAAGCGAGAAGGCGACTCAAATATTGAAACTAAAGCGACAGTCAGTCAAGGGAAGTGCCTCAGGATTAGCATGCATGAAAACAAAGATTAGACACTCAGTACAGCTACAAATCAGATCACAGTGGGACCGACACTTCAGTTTACCTATACAAGCCTACGTGATATCAAAACAACTTACCAATAAGATGCCTGCAAAAACAATCTCAGCACAGCAATGGCCACATATCAAAGGACTGAATCTCGCTGATCCAAATTACCTTAAAGCAGGTCCAGTAGATTTACTATTAGGAGTTAGACAATATTCTACAATTCTGCAACAAGAATTGATTAAAGGTCCACCAGATACACCGTGTGCACAAAACACCCACCTAGGATGGATTATTTTCGGAGATTTTAAAGAAAACCTAGAAAACTCAGCAGAAAGTACTTACCGGGTGATGCATAGCGAAGTCGATGTTGATGAGATGTTGAAATCAATCTGGGAACTGGAACCTGACAATAAGAGACTACTAACAAAGGAAGAAAAGGTATGTGAAAACATCTATGAAAAAACTACAACCAGAAATGAAGAAGGACGATATATTGTACACTTACCTTTTAATACATACAGTCCACAAGCTCCAGAAGGAAATACAAAAGAAATAGCTACAAGAATATTTCTGCAGTTAGAACGGAAGTTTCGAAGAACACCAGATCTAAAACAAGAATACATAAAAGTTATTAATGATTACAAGGAACAGGGTCATCTAGAAGAAATACCGAAAGAAGAAAGAAAACTAAAGAGTTCAGTATACTTACCTCACCACGCTGTTGTTAGAAATGACAAAGAAACTTCTCGGACTCGTGTAGTTTTTGATGTGTCCTGTAAATGCATAAACAACATTTCACTAAATGATGAACTGCACGTTGGTCCTCAACTACAAGATGACCTTAGAAATCTCCTGATTAGATGGCGAATGAAACGTGTTTGTTTCATGGCTGACATCCGACAAATGTACCGTCAAATATTGGTAGTCAAAGAACACTCAGATTATCAGAGAATAATTTGGAGAGCTGATGAGACAGATGAACTAAACGAATATCGTCTCCTTCGTGTGACATTTGGCACTGCATCCGCTCCGTACTTAGCAGTCAGAACCATTCACCAAGTAGCAAATGACGAAGGAGTTAACAAACCATTGGCAGTTCAGAGTATCAAAACCAACTTCTACATGGATGACTGGCTAGATGGCGCAGATGATTCTAAATCTGCCGTACTACTAGCAACAGAGGTTACACAAATATTACAAAAGGGTGGGTTCGAACTTATTAAGTGGTCTTCTAATGATGTTGATTTTATGAAATTTATAGATCCAGACAAACGATCGACTAAAGTGCATGTAGACATGAATCTCGATGGAACAATTAAAGCATTGGGAATAGTTTGGAATCTCAGAAACGACAGTTTCCAATACAATCTGAACTTACCATCAACACCACTTGACGAAGAAGTAACCAAACGAAGAATTTTATCTGATATTCAAAAGCTATTTGACCCTCTGGGTTGGATAGCACCAAGAACCGTGTTAGCCAAAATATTAATGCAACGGTTGTGGCTTGAAAAATTATCTTGGGATGAAAACGTTAGCGAAGAACTACGAGAAGAATGGTTACGAATCAGAGCTGATTTCACCAATATCAACAAATTACAAATACCGAGATGGTTTGGCACAACAGATAGAAACAAAGCGGAGATTGAACTCCACGGATTTAGTGACGCATCGATGCGTGCTTATTCGGCTGCCGTGTACCTGAGAACCAAAACAGAAACTCATAAAATTGAAACAAGTCTAGTCGCTGCAAGAACCAGAGTAGCGCCCTTGAAAACCGTCTCATTACCACGTTTAGAACTTCTAGGCTTATTACTTCTTTCACGCCTGATGAAGCAAGTTGGACATGCATTAAACATACCTACTTCAAACATGTATGCCTGGACAGATTCGTCAATTGTAGTTGCGTGGATGTCTGGAGAACCTGGAAGATGGAAGCCCTTTGTAGCTAATCGCGTTGTGGAAATCGCTGAAAATTTAAACAATAGGCGAGTCTATCACGTCGAATCAGCTCAGAATCCTGCTGATTTGGCTTCACGTGGGGTGTTACTGGCCGAGTTAAACACATCTGATTTATGGTGGAATGGTCCATGTTGGTTATCTGAAACAGAAATAAAGCTTAGTAAACTAGACGTAATACCTACAGAATTAGAATTAAAATCAACAAAGTTAAAGACTTATCTGAACACGGAAATAAATAAATCTTTTACAGAAGAATTTGAAAAATTTGATAATCTGACAGAACTACTGAAGACTATTACTTACTGCAGGAGATTCTTATATTTCAAAAAGAACACTAGTACTGAGGATTATATAACTACACGGGAGTTGGAAGATGCCTTGATTATATGCATTAGGAAGATACAAAAAGAAGAATTTCAAGAAGAAATTGACAGAATGAAGGATGGTAAACAAGTTAAGGGTACAAGTCCGTTGCGATTTATCAACCCCTATGTTGATGAGAAAGGACTCCTCAGGGTGGGCGGTCGCCTCAAACATGCCAACCTACCTGACGATAGAAAGCACCCCATTATCCTTGGAAACAAGAACTCATTAGTTCCATTAATCATAGCTGAAGCCCATAAGAAAACTTTACATGGAGGCATACAGCTAATGATGAGTTACTTACGATCAAGGTACTGGATCATAAGAATGAAGTCTATGGTGAAGAAATATACTCGTCGATGCTTCATTTGTGTGAAATTAAGGGCAACAGCAAAGACACAAATGATGGGCAACTTACCTACGCAAAGGGTGACTCCTGCAAGACCTTTTCTGAACAGTTCCGTAGATTTTGCTGGTCCTTTTCAAATTCTAATGAGCAAAGGTCGTGGAAACAAAACTGTAAAAGCGTACGTCGCTATCTTCGTCGATATGGCTACAACTGCCATACACATTGAGTTGGTTGGAGATCTTACCTCAGAGAGTTTTATTGGTGCATTCAGGCGTTTTGTAGCCAGGAGAGGCAAATGCAGCCATCTGTGGAGCGACCAAGGTCGAAATTTTGTTGGGGCCAACAAAGATTTGCGAGATGCCTGGAATGAAGCAAAGCTACAGTTTTCCGGTGAGATCGCTCAGACATTGGCTACAGACGGGACTCAGTGGCATTTCATACCTGCCTACAGCCCATCATTTGGAGGCTTGTGGGAGACAGGCGTCAAGTCCATCAAACACCATCTCAAACGAATAGTCACTACACATTTGACATATGAAGAAATGACTACGGTACTATGTCAAATTGAAGCCTGTTTGAATTCACGTCCATTATGTCCAATTGATGACACCGATCCAAGCAACACAGATCCACTTACACCTGGACATTTTTTAATTGGGGAATCACCTATAATTGTTCCCTCACCTGATAAGAAAGACATCAAGATGTCTAGCTTGTCTCGATGGCGACATTCTCAAAAAATGTTAAACGACTTCTGGCGACGATGGCAAGATGAATATCTTTCGAGACTCCAACAGCGTTCTAAATGGTTAAAGAAAGAGAAAGAATTTGAGATCGGAGATGTGGTATTAATAAAAACCGATAACTTGCCACCCGGAAAATGGTCGCTCGGTCGAATCCTCGATAAACATCCAGGATCAGACGGTTTAACACGAGTATATAGTGTTAAAAGCGGTGATACAGTGACAAGAAGAGCAATATCTAAACTATGTGAACTACCTGTTGACTCAAAATAAGCTTTAAGCATAGTATGTGTTAAAGTTTGATTGTAATTTTTTTTGTGTTCAAAATGTTTAAGGCTTAGTCAAATATTGAAATGTCAATTTTTCCCAATATTTGTTTGCCAGATTTTTGTAATGTAAATTTTCAATATTAATATTAATAATTCGTATTAAGATATGCATTTCAAGTTGCACCATTTTACATGTGAAGCCAATATTAAATTATGTACTTAGCAAATTTTAGTTCACCTATAATTTTATTATAATAGGTTACGTTAGTTTATTGATTTATGTTATTACTGTAAACAAGTTGAAAATGCTAATTATTAGATTTGGATATAGGTTTTTGTTACTGGTGAACTATTGTTTTTTTTTTTTAAAAAGGCCTATCGTCCTTTTGGTGGGCGGTATGGAGTCTCTGTTGTCTCATAATTTATATCTGGCTAAAAACAAAAAGAAAAGTATATCATTGAATTGTCATAATTTTCAGTCGTCAATATATCTTGCAATGTACATCACGTTCTTTTATTTTAACCTACACTTACAAAAGTAAACCTTATTACATCCACCAGTGTTATTTTACTCAGTTAATTCAATTCATCTCGCGATTTTATTTTTATTTGAATGAAGGCGTTACTCTGCGGAAATCTATCATTAAAAATTATAGCGGACGTTACTTTGCACTTCCGCTTAGAATATATTGGCAGCTACCACGTGTCACTGCAACAAAAAGACGTTTAATTTTATTTGTCCGACTGTACCTGAAAAAGTTACATTTCAAATTAGTAATAGAGGGAGACATTGACATTTCTGGTATGTAACTGTAAATATAAAATACAAAATTAGCATTTCGCATTTAGTTCGCTAAGTGAAAATAGCAATAATTTTCCTCTTTATATTAAACGTTTACGTGGAGGCCATTACCTGTAGCCCTCCCCTCTAATCATTTCATTATACGACCTATATACATGTAAATCGTTCCCGATTCCCTCGTGTTTCCTAAGATGATTGATCAACTCCGTATTGACATGGAGGCAATTCATTAACTAATCAATTCATTAACTAAGTGGATGAATTCTATTAATATTATATACTAGATAGTTTGTGTCGATGGATGGATCTTTGTCAATCTTTCACGTAACAATTACTCAACGAATTTTGATAAAACGTTACAGTAATATAGCTTATATATTGGAATAACATATATTTTTAAAGCTAAGTTGAAAAAAAACCTTATATGGGTTTCAATCTATTCAAAGTGAATTAATGAAAAACATAATACACCCAAATTACGATCAAGTCCCTTCTTACCTAGGAGCGGAAACAGCTTGATGGACGCCGTTCAAGTTCTAAGTAGGCACGCAGAGTTTTTGTCATTTCTGATAGTCCCCTTCACCCTGGTCAGCAAGAGTAAGCAAAGTTTTTACCCCCTACCATACGTACATAAACATTTATAGAAGTATTAGCTGTGCCCGCGACTCCGTCCGCGTGGAACATAATGTGAAAAAACAATGACTAATAAAATCATCTGAATATATTAAGCCCATTTACTTATCTACAAGAGAATACTCTCGTACTTAAGCTGCGTCGTCTTTAAAATTACAATAACTTTTGATAGAGAGAATCGATTTTAATGAAACCAAGACTTAATGTTACTCGAGGATATGCTTTATAATTTTCTTGGTGAGTTTCATCGTGCAATACTTTACAGTGATACTTTACAATACAATGATGAGTGTTTAAACAGACAGAAAGACATTTCTAATAATGATTGCAACGTATTTTATTATTTACTAGCGGCCCGCTCCGGCTTCGCACGGGTATAAAATATATAGCCTATGTCATTCACTGAAAAAATGATTAAAATCGATCCAGTAGTTTTGATTTATTCATTACTGCCCGTGGCCCGCCTGCGTTTGTTGCAATGTAAGCGGAAAAAATGTAATTATTTACAACATCACATTAGAAACCTCAAAAATAACAGTATTTCTCCACTATTTAATGGACGTTATTATAGATATAAACCTTCCTCTTCAATCACTCTATCTATTAAAAACAAACCGCATCAAAATCCGTTGCGTAGTTTTAAAGATTTAAGCATACATAGGGATATAGGGACAGAGAAAGCGACTTTGTTTTATACTATGTAGTGATTCCAAGATACCTGCAACAATTTTTTTTTCTTAAAGATCTAAAAAATACAGACACCTTACATTTACATTCTTATTATATATATAGAGTATATAAATTTTCTAATCTGTTTTGGTTAAATAAATAAATATTGCTGACGTAATCACCACCCAGACCCCGCAACCCCCGTGTCATCAAAAATAAGCCAATCAAGGACCCTCCGCCCCCCATCAGTGCTTACGTAATATTTCAATGATACATTGTATAAAAAACATTACACCAGACCGCGTTAATTATTCATACAGTATTGAGAGCAGAGACACCTTTGATGTTTTATTTATCTCTCACGTAATCATCATAAACAAGGCTTCGACGTGCAGTACGGTAGTGAATAAACGGAATAATTCATAGGAAAAATAAAACATGACGCTGAAATCCGGCGAGCTTTTGAGGGGAGGCTTTGAATCGTTCTTCTTTAATGTTCATTATTAGTAAATTCACTAAGGAATAACATACAGTAAAGTTTAGGGTATGTTCAAATTTTTCTTGAGGATAGTTTTGAATAGGAGACAAATATACATAAAAAAAGCGAGGCAGTCATAAGTACTGCCGATAGAAATGACAACTCAAAACAATGAAATAACTGTGTTCTGTCTTGAATTTTTAAATTAATTATAGTGTGAATTATTTAAATTTCATAATTTGTACGTTGAAATTATTATCATTAGTCTCTCTTTTACATCTTTTGGCACTCCGAATAATAATTATATCGTTTTTAAAGTGAAACTTTTATTACATCGTCTCAAACTTTTTCGTCTGTGTGTTGCATGTCGCGTGATGGTCGGCCGCGGAGTAGGGATAAAGTGAAAGGCGCTCGTGAGAGCAGCCAGGGCCAATATGGCGGCGCCTATAGTTCGCAGCAGCTGACCGTGTAGTGTATAGACTATTATTAGTTAAATGTCTACAGTCTGAAAAAAAGTTTCACACAATCCTTTTTTTATCAATTGATCAAACATATGGGGCTGCACAATCTCAATACAAAATATCAATATTAGTTTTACACAGGCTCTTATATCTATTACGCATCGTTAGTATGGCGCCATCTGCACAAGCTCAGTACAGTTGGTCACACTTATTAGCATGTCATGAGGAGAAATTATAAATTTATCTCCTACCAAAAATATACCGCTCAACGCAGCTAAAGAAGTTTTTACTTTAAAAATTGGTGCAAAATTACAGCTCTTAATTTTAAAATTACCCCGCCACTCACGACAGCCAAAGTTTTCAATGGAAATAACAAGGGTTATCACTTTGATTTTTTTAAATCACGAACTAATGGACGGATTATATCGACACGTGAATATTTTTGTAGCAAATTTAATTGATGATTTATTTTCTTATTATATGTATAGAAAATTTGACTCAGAATATTCCCTCTATGAAATACAATCACGGTGTATGAATTTTTCTATCTTCATATATATTTTTTATAACTTTTTTCATCATAATTCAATTTGAAAATAAAGAAAGGAGATATTTACGAGTTTATTTTATTATCATAACTTACCTAAAAACGTTTCCAAATTGAATTCGAGTCAACCTGAAACAAAATAAATAATACGTTAATAAACTTAAAGTTATGTCTGTATATTTAAGCTTTTTCGCAATTTATGTGATAGATATCTATCATCAAGATATACGAGATGTTGTTTTCATATTTGTGTTCGAATTTAACTTAAAAACAGCTTGACCGGTTTTTCTGAAGTTATATACACGGAAACTATATAATTGCACGCGTTATAGGGTACAAAAGTTGTCAATAATACTTTAAGAAATTCTAACAAACAAAAGATCATTTTTAATATCTGATTTTAATTAAATTCTGTACATGGGAAGTATATGTCAAATTAATTAATAAGCCGCCATTGTGTATTTATTGTGAAGTTTTTTGAATACGGTGATATTTTCATATTTCTCTGCGTGCACTTATATATTATGTTTAAGTTATATTTATACGTTAGGGATAGGAAGGGCCCGGCGTCTCATTATTTTCGTTCGGGAAGGGACGAGCGGCTCCGACCGGTTCGGGGTATAATTGCCCTCGTTTTCCATTGTCGCTGCTCGGGTTCCTATGACGTATTCACGTCCTACGTGCTTTGAATAACAGAGCTGAAATAGACAGGAACTTGTCATTATCTAGATATTTTATTAAACGTATTTTCTCGGTATATTCTTCCTAGTGTCATTTATTTGAATTACGATTATGTCTATCTTCTCTGATTAGGTCTTAGAATAGATTTCTCTATTAGGTAATATATAAAAATTCAGTGTCATGATGTTTGTCCACGATAAACTCAGAAACTATTCAACCGATCTTTATGAAAGTTGGTTTTTATATATAATGGCGATATTTTTTTATTAAAAATTAAATTATTGTCAATGTTGATTATTGTTACTAATATGTAGTAAGTTTTATCAGTATCGAACAGACGCTTTAAATTAGTTTGTTGATAGAAAGCTGCAGGACCGATTGTTATAGATATCTCATAGATAGCGGAACGTTTTAATTTAGATATTTTAAGTTAGAATGTTTTATTTAAAATAGTTTATTATAATTGTAATTCATCATGTAATAACTGAGCTGATATGTTACTGATAGAGGACGTTACTTTGCACTTCCGTCTGGAATTGATTGGCCGTTACCACGTCTCACTACAACAAAAAACGTTTGATTTTAATTGCACGAGTTGTACCTGAAATAGGGAAATCTGACACTAGTAAAAAAAAGAGCTAAATATTAGTAACTAAAATAATAATAACCATTAAAAAACACGTTCTTGGTTGACTGTTGAATCTGATGTCGGTTGGTAACTGTAAATTATAAAAAAAAAATGAATTAAAATATGTCGCAGATTAACGTGTAATAACCACAATCGATTCACTATAATATTTAATTACGGATTTCCACAAAGTAACACCTTCTTCAATCAAATACAATATAATATAAGTAAGTAATGGCGGTCGACTTGTTTGACCGGTGGAATTTCAATTTCTTTGTCCGTAGGTTCGAATCCCGGCATGTATCAACGAATTTTCTGAAATTCGCGTACCTTTACTAATTTCAATCTTCTATGTCTACTTCACTACTAATCGACTATACATATAATAAGAATGTAAATCTAACGTGTCTGTACTCTTAAATTTTTGTGAAAAAAATTGTTGCAGGTGTCTAGGAAGAAGTAATAAAATTTCAATCATTATTAGAAATGTCTGTCTGTTTGTTTGAACACGCATCACTGCTAAAGTACTGCATTCACGATCAAACAAGAAAAGCATATCCTTGAGTAACATTTAGTCTTGGTTTCATTAAAATCGGTTTACTCTATCAAAAGATATTATAATTTTAATGACGACGCGACTTAAGTACGAGAGAAAAGTAGATAAGTAAATGGACTTAGTACAATCGGATGATTTTATTACTCACTGTTTTTTATATTAGGTTCCACGCGGACGGAGTCGCGGGTACAGCTAGATTGTAAATAAATGTATTTATTAGAAATAGAAAAAAAAATAACCTTATTTGAGAAATAGTAGAAGTATTCTTATGAAAGTATACGGACTAGTACAATAAAAGCGACAAACAATCAACTATATACGTACTATGTGTTTCTTCGGATTTGCTACGACAATCGTAGCAAATTACTTACGTCTACGTAACATACGGGTTTTACTATTCCAGTTACTTCATACCAATTGACAACAATCAATATTACTAAAATTCGTGGTGGTCTAATGGTGTGACCGGTGGAATATCATTCCGATGTCGGATAAGTTCGAACCCCGGCGTGTTCAACGAATTTTTCGGTATTCGCGTACACTTACTAATTTAAATTGGTAACACTATGGGCTGACGGTGCAGGAAAACATCGTGAGGAAACCTGAACCTGAGAAATGTTCTTGTTGTATTACTGTATGCGGGAAACCATAGAACTGTGGATTTCTCAGAGTTCGAAAACGCCAATACGTCGTGGGCTGCCGTGGTGAGTATGCCCATACCTTGCTTCGGGAGGAGGCCTATGGCCTTGCATTGGGTTGCTTATAAAGATGATATTACTAAATACTATTTCGATAATGGAATAGTGATAAGGTGTCAGGAGAGTGTATCACTCGGCGTAGTATCGAATTCTGC